>JAEMWC010001740.1:52500-101358 GCA_016490735.1 Pachyseris speciosa | reverse complement strand
GAAGAGTATTGTCGTTGATGACGATGATGGTGGAGAAGAAGAAGATAGTCAGTTCGTGGTAGATGGAGATGAAGAGGTAGATTTTGATGGAGATCTCGAGAAAAAGCGACAGTTCGATGTGGCTAGAAATTTAGAGAAGCTGCAAGCAGAAGCAGATAGAGAGAGAGAGGCTTTAGAGAGTGGTCATGTTCTGCCGTCTGGTCTGCGTTGTCCGCTTTGCGATATCCTGCTTTCTAGTTCTACAGGCGATGACGGGGAAACAGCTTATTGGTGTCCGGCGGAGTGTCTTTTACCATGGTCGGATAATAAGAAGAAACCTGTCTTCTATTCTGAAATCGCCTGTATCGTCCCCTCAATTTTTTCGCCCACCTACTGGAAAACCACCCGAATGTTCGCATGGAGAAACTATGCGACTCATTCATTTGACAAAAGGAGTAAAGAAGTTGATGAGCAGGAATTGAGGAAATTGAGGACAAGTTGCAGCAGCAGAAAATGCACACGCGGAGGCTGTAAAGAAGTATGCTCCATTGGCACATGCGAAAAAGAAGAAATTGATGGACATTTTGGAATTAGCTTGAGACAATTGCTTTTTCATGTGGACACAATTTTTATTGACTTTGATTTTTACTTTGTGTATTTTTGTATTTCTAAATTGAGAAAAAAGAAAAAAATGTATTACATTTTTGATTTCGAGACGACTAATTTTATATTGTGAATGATATATGAAATGAATCACATATGAACTGCGGAAATAAAATCAAATGAAGAATGATCCTCGCAGTTGTGAACGCAATTTATGCAATTGCGAAAAGAAGCCTGAAAACAATTCAGGACTTCAACGGGGTTTGAACCCGTGACCTCGCGATTACCGGTGCGATGCTATAACCAACTGAGCTATGAAGCCACTGACGTTGGGAGCAGGTCATTTGTGGGTTTATATGTTTCCCGTGAAAGAAACGAGTGTGAATGATATATGAAATGAATCATATAAGAACTGCGGAAATAAAATCAAATGAAGAATGATCCTCGCAGTTGTGAACGCAACGTCAGTGGCTTCATAGCTCAGTTGGTTAGAGCATCGCACCGGTAATCGCGAGGTCACGGGTTCAAACCCGTTGAAGTCCTGAATTGTTTTCAGGCTTCTTTTCGCAATTGCATAAATTGCGTTCACAACTGCGAGGATCATTCTTCATTTGATTTTATTTCCGCAGTTCATATATGCATCATATATCATTCACACTCATTTCTTTCACGGGAACATATGAACCCACAATTGACCTGCTCCAACGTCAGTGGCTTCATAGCTCAGTTGGTTAGAGCATCGCACCGGTAATCGCGAGGTCACGGGTTCAAATCCCGTTGAAGTCCTGAATTGTTTTCAGGCTTCTTTTCGCAATTGCAGCGTGTTAAATTTTATATTGTTACACTAGGTGTCAGTGATTCAATCCAACACCATATTTGTTTGTTTTTCTTTTTTAGGTATCTCAGTCGTCCAGTCACATAAATTTTTGGAGTATCCAACATCTTGAATTTCTTGTAGGCATCGTCGCATGTAAGGTTCGATGTTTCCAAAAAAAAGTAGAAGTGATAAATTTCACTCAATATTCGTCTGTTAGTTTCCACACCATCAAGGTATTGTTTTCTCACATCTCCCAATACAGGATTACTTTTGCGAAGATTCCATTCGTCATAAAGTTCTCTTTCCGTGGAGTATAGTCTGTATAAGCAGTAGTCGTCATGATCTTCTTGTTCATTCTTCAAGCAGTCGCATAAAGAATCTTCATTTTTGTTTCTTGTTTCTTGTGTTCTTTAGTCGGCGTTACATCTTAGTTAAAGTCTGGGGCGGGGGTGATTTCAGGTTTTGTTCGCGACATTTATTCTCGTATTCGGTTTCATCCATCCGTCCTGCTGTCGCCTCAAAATACCATTTGACCCTTTTTCGTCCTTGTGTATTTAGATATCTTGTTAGTGTCTCGTAGTATGCTTTATCTTTGGATTGTAAGTTTTTCAACATCTTGCTGAATTCTTCAAGTGTTTTTATTGTGGAAAAGAGTGAAGATTTAGACTTGCATCGTTTTTAAGTAGAGTAAATGCTTCAAATAGAGGCGTGAATATTGTGTGTTGTTTGCTTTGCTCCATTTTCGGCCAGGCCAATAAACAAAAGGATTTTGATGGGCGCAGATTATCCCAAATGTTGCTTTTTAGAGAGAATTTGCGTGAATTTTCTAATTCTTACTCTCTTCTTCGTTTAATTGCATTAGTTATACGCAGAGGAGTGATGCTCGTCAGATGCTTTTCGTCAACATCCGGTAATTTTCCAGCAATTGATGTATTTAGTGGGAGAAATAATTGGTAACAGCAATTTTCAAATTCGTGTATAGCTTCTAGGTGGGCGTCAAATGTGCGTTGTAGATTGTGGATGTTATTTTTGAGCTTATTAAGTTCCCTGCATGTTTCTATAGAATTATCTATATCTGCTTTACCGTGTAAGGGATCGAAGTATACTTGTCGTATATCTTTGGTTAATCTTTTCTGGTATATTATTGCGCCAGATTTGATGCTGTTTAGATAACTTTGAAGTTTTTTCGTTGAATCGCTGCCTATTTTGGCGTCATCTATTTCTTCCACCATTGTGGTTTCCTCCATAATTGCTTTGTTTATAGCTGCAAGTTCATGGCTGTCTTGAATAACAGTTGTTTCAGGAAGCGATATATCTGTTAGGGCAGTTAAATCAAACATAACATTTTGAAAATTCATGTCTGCCATTGTCTCTTTTTTTTCTCTGGTGTGTATGTCGTTCCGCATGCAAAGGCGAAGTGTTTTTCAAAAATGTATTATTTAGTATTTTGTCTCGTGCTTAGACGGTTTTAACATTTTTGGGGTTTAGGTTTAACATTTTTGCGATTAAAAGATAAAATGTTCGATGAAAAATAAAATGTTTGAAATGCTTGCATGCAATTCTAGACTATAAATATGGCTTTATTTTAGGGTCTGTTAATTGTGACAAAGATCCCCAGTTTTGTATTTTTTGTCTCGTGCTTAGACGGTTTTAACATTTTTTGGGTTTAGGTTTAACATTTTTGCTGGTAGTTATGTGGATTAAAAGATATTTTTTCGATGAAAAATAAAATGTTTGAAATGCTTGCATGCAATTCTAGACTATAAATACGGCTTTATTTCTAGGGGTCTGTCAATTGTGGCACAGATCTCCAGAAAAAAGAGCGCCAAAAATTTTTGATCGTTGCCATGCCGCCTGTCACTCGAAGACGTCGCGCTAGAGAACAAAAGCAATCCAAATAAAAGGTATGTTGGGATGCTTATTTTTTTTTTTAATTTTTTCATCGCTGTGATTTTTATTTTCGTTTAAACGTTTTAATTTATTATGTTTTCGATAATAAGAGATTGAGGCACTTACATACAAACAAATTGTTTTTGTATGTCGCTCGAGAGCGTTTTAAACTTCTCCTGGAGTTTGAGTGTTTTGCAGATTTGCGAGATGTTTGTCTCAGGAAAACTGATTTCTCAAAGACTGTAGTTTTTTAAATACACCCCATTCAATGGGCTTATTTTTTGAAGAGTAGAGATAAATGTTTAAAGTATACTGATTTCTGTACTAAACCACATTTTCTAAGATATGATATGAGGGCGGGGGCGCATTTATCGAGATATGCGATGAGGGATATCTTAGTCGATGAGATCTTTAATGCTCATTGCGTTAGCAAAATTTTAGTGCGTCGCATGCGAGTAGCGTCATCTTTCGGTCGTGCAGATTATAGAATTCGTGATGTTTTGGTGGATGATAAATACAGTATCACTATCTATAGGCGATATAGATATTTTGGCTTTCACAAACATAGGAGGCATTGCACAATTCAATATGAGAAATACGCATATTCTTTTTTTCTGGGGTTCTGTGGCATTTGAACCGTCGAATCTATCTCTATCGCAACATGTATTTTTTGCAGTGGAATGAAAGATGTTCATGTCCACATCTACAATCTGAGGGATGTCTTGAAGTACAGAAAAAGAATATCGTCAAATTTCAGGCCTGTCAATTGACTTTCTAGAGAGTCATACTTTGACTCAAAAATTAAAGAAGTTGAAAAGATCATCGATCACCTATTGGATATGTGATTGAGTTGGCAAGTGTATTTCCCATATGCTGAAAAGTCAGTTGCTTTCCAAGGCATGAAGGATCTGGATAAAGAACAAGTGAATATGTTTGTCAAGATGACATCTCGTGACATATGAATGGAATTTCGCAAGTTGTTCTTCAATTTGATAATGATTTCAGATGATAATGAAGTATATTTCCGAAGGTCTCCTTTTTTTATAGACGCGTTAAAATTTTATATAGACATCGAATTCGTGTGGTGGATACTGTGATGCATCAGATTTTTGACCAGTTTTCTGCATAATTCTATCGACAGTACCATGCTTATGCTGGAGTGGAAGATGAGTATATATGGGACGTACATTTGGTGGATTATTGGAACGCCATGCCTTACTTCGTGCAGGCAGACATTATGATGTACTGGATGTTGTGTACTGTTAAACCCATTCATATTTCGAAAACTTTGTCAGCATGGGATCGATATATACTTTATTTGAAGAGAAGAATGATCGATGACTTGTATAATAACTGTAAAAGCAGAAGTATGCGACTAGCAATACGTCTAGCAAAGAATATGTTGACTTTGTTTTATTCAACAGTAAGTTTTTCATTTTACAATAGTGTTATTTCAAGATATCCTATATATTATTCGAAAAAATATGATTATACGGTGACAAGTTTTCAAGATTCGAATGTCGCTTTGTTGAAAAATATTAAAGCACCTGTCGGACGTAACGAAGATATTGATTATATGGTTGCTGTAGAATGGAGAATTCGTTTTTTATATAATGAAATAATATTATTATCGAGTCCTCCGCCTGAAGGATGATATATTTTTTCAAAAAATAGATCATGTAAATTTACACGTACAAAAAATGAATTATATCGCATTACGTTGTATCGACTATCCTAACACTAATAGAGTTGTATATCAATAAAGCTCTTTTAACCAAGAGAAGAATGCATTACATTCTATCAGGGGGCAGTGATAGGCTTCACTTTTGTGGAAACCACAGTTCGGTCTTCAGTGTGTCAAATTTCGGACAAGCTTTCAGATTTATATATGGAATATTAAGTTCATGTAATACATCTTTTTCCACGCGTCCTCCTTTATATGCCGCCACAGTTTTTTCATTCGTGCAGCTTTCTTCGTAAATTGATTTCACTATAGGTTTTAAAGCAGTCGCTTGATATGCACATTCTTCTCTCCTCGGCTGGTAAGTTAATCCGTCTATATTTTTCCGGGCATAATTTACTGTTCTTCTATCTTGAAAAGATAAGTCCCAGTACTGAATTTTTTGATAAAATGCAAATCTTTTCCCATTATTCTGCCAATCGCAATATCCTAATTCTCGTATCTGAAATCCATTCACTGTAAAGAAGCCTTCGAAATCAAAAATCACACAAATCTTCTCCCTCTGCTCTCTCATGGTAGTAGTTGTTGTTTCGCTCATCTTCCTGTTGACTTATATGCAGATTCTCTATCTTTTTCTTAATGGTGTATTTTTTACACCACAGGTAGCTGCCTTGTGGTGTAACACCTTTTTCTATATCTCTTTCGAATGACGGTATAGTCACAACTGGAAATTCGTCTTTGTATTTAACCATGTAATAGAATTCTTGAATGTTTGCCGCGTAGTAAGCAACGTCGTTTTCTCTTGTAGGTAAGAGCACGAAATAGTGCTTTAGTTTTTTACCAATTTTCACAGGCGAGAAATATAAGCGTTGGAATTGTCGAGAAGGTAGAAGATATTTAGTAGCCAAATAGTCGTCAATAGGACAATGCGTTGTGAGGCCTTGAGGAAAAATATGACCGCAGAAAGGACATTTCCGTCCATCGAATTTATGATCTTTTTGACAGCATAGGTGAGATGCTTTTGAACAACATCTCATTAGACCGGATTTTGTTACTTCTTGACAAGCGCATATGTTACACAGGAGATCTTTTTTCTGATCATACTTGAGAAGTTTTTGCAGATTATCTTCATTTGATTTAGCTTCGAAAATAAATGCGAATAGTGGCTCGTTGGTGTTCATATTGGTGAATTATTTTTTTATATTTCACTTATAATAGAATGTGCTTCGGTATGTTAATCCTCTTTAATGATGTCTGGTAGAATGTTTTCTTAAAAGAGGTCGTGACATGTCCATATAATTATCTCCATGAATCTGAAATATATGACATTTTTTATTTGCTATGAGATGTGATGTTGGAGTATGTCACGTAAGGATTCTGTAGATGAAATCTACAAGGCATTAAGAGGAAGAGAATTTGACGGAGTAAATCACGAGGAGGAAAGTAGTGAAGATGATATTTTGAATTTGTACGAAAGTGATGAAGATATTTTTACAAATGATTGGGCTGTTATAGATCAAATTTATAATAATTTGATTGAAGGCGAACAATTCGGCGGTCGAGAGGCTAGATATGAACATGATCAATTAAGTGATTTGTATACCGATCATGGTAACGATAAAGGCGAAGATGATTATGAAATGGGGGGTGCAGAAGAGGAAGAAGGGGGTGACGAAGAAGAAGAAGAAGAAGAAGAACGAAGCCACTTCGAGACAATAGAGTCCAGTCCGTTTTCAGGATCTTTCATTCGTATGATCCCCGATGGTGAATTTTTCAATACAAAATTTAATGTTAAGGGTAGAAGATTTAGCGTTAACGTTATAAATAGACCTGATGCAGATGATAGTATTGTTGCTTTTAATCTTTTGCTATTGGAATTGATGGATATTCTACAAAGATTTGTTCGACCCGATGATTACGTTCAAATGTTTTTTAATTCGTCTGATCTTCATAATCCTTTCTTCATCCCTGTAACGCGATTTGAACTATTAGATATTCGTGTCGCAAGTGAGCAATTTGCGAAATAAGTAGTAACGCCGTCGTAGATGTTGGTCGTGGAGATTTCACAGTTAGATTGTATCACACAAGAATTCCGCGTGGAGGTGGGAGAAAGGATTCAGACAATCCATTACTAGATGGATTTGGTGTTTTAACTGAGAAGTGGCTGGCCAGAAAGAAGTCAATAGTTACTGTTCCTCGTGATTATGATCCACATTGTTTAGTGGCTGCTCTTCAACTTGCATTGTTTAAACAAACGAAATCAAAGAAGAAACATTTTTTACCTACTAGAGTCAAGTCTAAAAAAATGAAGATTAGGGAATTAGTGGACATTAGACTTGACTGTGGTCTCAATGTCGATGGTGAACTATCTTTTGCTGATTTGGAAAAACTTGTTAAACATCCTCAATTCAGAAATCATCCGGTTTATGTGTATCAGAGACAAATTGTGCGACAAATTTTTAGATGCAACGTCAATGCAGCTGGATTGCCTATCAATTTACTTCTACATGACAACCATTACTATGTCATAACGTCAATGCCTGCACTTTTCCCCAAGAATCAAAAAGGAATTTATTGCCCTAAGTGCAATAAAAATTTTCCAAAGAAGTCAGCACACCTCTGCGGTCGAACTCATTGTACATTTTGCAAATCTCGTCTACATCGAATTCCCAAGTTCAGTGCGATGATTGTCTACGTTTTTTTCCAAATCAAGATTCCTATCTCAATCACAAGAAAAAGGGTTCTACTGCATTATTTTCCAAGAAAAAAAAATCCTGTTGCGATGTGCTTTATAAATGCGACAATTGTGAAGTCACATTGAAAAAAACTTCAAAGGGTGAGAAAACTGGAAAACAATTTTCGACTTTAAAACAACATGTTTGCACGTGTAAGAGGAATGTCGACAAATTTAGCCATTTATGCTTTATGCAAGTACTAGACGAGAGCGAAGTAATGTATAAACAGACGAAAGAAAGAGGCATCAATGTATTCTTCGATATAGAATCACTTCGAGACACCAAGAGTTGTCTGTTACAAACAAATCTCTCGAGAAATAATGGTAATGAATGGTCTTTTGAAGGCAGAAATGCTGTGGATTCGTTCTCTAGCAGTTTGTTCGACAAAGAAGGTGAATTGTATGCGGCCACAGTTGAAAACACAATTATGCTTACTTTTATGCACATAATGGCGCTCGGTTTGATTTTCTTCCATTTGTTTCGAAGATGTATGGATATACATCCGAAACACCGGATGTTGTTTAAGATGGATCTTCTCTTCTAAGAGTAAAAATATTCGGCAAACATTTAATTTTTTTATATTCCTTTCGTTTTTTACCCATGCCTTTAGCAAGTCTGCCTTCTGCCTTTGGTGTCAATGATGTTCAAAAGGGTTTCTTTCATATCGTCTGAATTCGGAATTAACCTGGGACAAGATTGCTTCAGAAGTGACAATGGCTGATTTTGAAGTGGAACATATGTCCCTAAAGAAGAAGAAAGAATTTGAACAATGGTACAAAGATGAATTTGAACCTGAAATGAAAAAAAATGAAGAGATGAATCTTTACGTCAGTGGTGGCTTTTGGTGGATTTGGTTATGATGTGTTTGCAAATTTGAAAAGTTACTGTCGAGAAGATGTTCGTGTATTGAGAACTTGCTTCATGAAGCTCTACAATGCTTGTAAGGATACTGTAGGTATTTTACCCGGCATAGGGAATATGACAATTGCCAGTCTATGCAATAGAATCTGGCGTACAAAATTTTTAGAGAAAAATTTGGTGGGTTTGATACCTTTTAGAAGCTATTTGTCGAGAGATGTTCAATCAAGAATCGCTTTATCCTGGTTATGTTTTCTCGATCAATGCCACTACGCAGGCGAAAATCAGTTTGCAAGAAAAGATGAAGGTGAGAAGAAGATTGTTTTGAAAAACACTTATATGAAAGTAGATGGATTTCACGAGAAAAGTGGAACTGTTTTCGAATTTTACGGCTGTGAATATCATGGATGCCAAATCTGTTTTCAGCCTGATTCGAGACCGTATGCGTCACACATTCCTATGATTCATCTTCACGATGCCACAATGCAAAGAGAATCGGTTTTGCAGAATATGGGATACAATGTACAATCTATTTGGGAATGTCAATGGAAAAGAGAAATTGCAAGTGATGAAGAAACTCGCTCATTTATTTCTGAAATTGATCCAAGTATTTTTTCAATATCTACGAGACCCCTTAAATCCTAGAGATGCTCTTCACGGCGGTAGAGTCGATTGTTACAGGATGTGTTTTAATTCATATGCTTTCCCAAGTGCAGAACTTCACACATTTCAAGAGAAATTGGAAGAAGAACATCTGGAGTATATGGATGTTACTTCCTTGTATCCTTTCATAAACAAATATGGCAAATATCCAGTATCGCACCCGATTATTCTTCGAAATAATTCAAGTATACGCAAAACTCTTCCTCTCGATTATTGCGGTCTTTACTCTTGCAAAATTTTACCTCCTAGAAATCTATTTGATCCTGTTTTACCCTTTGGTGTGAATTCGGATCCTGAAAAAGCAAGTTCGCCTGTGAAGAAAATGTATGTTTTGTGTAGAACATGTGCTACAGAACGAAATTTTACTTTAAACAGTTGCATGCGAAGACGAAAGAAGTTTAAGTGGTGTTTGGATAACGCCTGAAATTGAATTAGCTTTGGAAAAAGGCTACAAAATTTTAGAAGTTTATGAAGTTTGGGATTATTCCAGAACCAAGACTGGATTGGCTGCAGATTACATAAACCACTTTTTGAAAGGGAAGCAAGAAGCAGCTGGTTGGCCTAAACATTGCAACACTCCTAACACTCGGGCCAAATATGTTGAAGAATTTAAATTGCGTGAAGGTGTTGAGTTAGACCCTAATAAAATAGGAGAAGAAAGGAATAAACTACTTTATGCGCTTAACAAAAGTGCACTGAACTGCTGGTGGGGAAAGTTAGCTGAGCAACAGGAAAGGAGGCAAACAAAACTTATAAACGAAGTGGCCGACTTTTATTCCTTTCTGGCGGATGACAATCGTGAAGATAAAAAAATTATCTTCATTGATGATCAAAATATGATTCTACACTCGCGTGAGAAAAAACATGCCATTGCCACATCTTCTAAAGGAAATGTTGTACTCGGAGCATTCACAACTGGTCTGGCACGTATCCATTTGTACAGGAAGATGTTAGATAAAGTGGGCACCAGAGCTGTGTATTGTGATACTGATTCGTGTATTTATAAAGCAGGCACTAACTGTGGAGAATCTCTTCCAACAGGTTCTTTTGTAAGCGAGTTAACAAATGAATTGGAAGATGGATATGTTATCGGCGAATGGGCTTGCGGCGGACCCAAACATTACGGATATCGGTGTTATTCATTGGAATTATTTTTGGACCATGACAAGTTTCAAAAAACAGAATTTAAATGCAAAGGAGTTGTAAATACACATCACACCAATGAACATGTTTCTTTTGAAAAGATGAGAGAAATTCTCCTAGGAGTAGATGAAACACTTACTACCGCCAATCACTTGCCGAGAACTGAAATTTCTTACCAGAAATTTTCTATTGTTCGGGACGATGAGAAAATTGAAGAAATTCAGCGGGATGTTTTCTCTTTAAGAGCTATTTTCCAAAGTAAAATCTATCGTCTGTACTTTGATAAGAGAGTTATAGACCCCGTCACAGGCATCACTTATCCATTTGGTTATATTGGCGATCTCTTGAACTATTGAAAAAATCAGACGGAGGTGAGTCAAGGTAAAGTTTTTATTATATAATGTCTGGTGCTGAAGTTTTGGCGGCCGCACCCGCAATTTCATCATGTTGCGGCGTATTGCGCAGCTTGTTCAGTTGTTTCTGTAAATCTAAAGATGAATTCGATTGCAATGAAATTGAAACAGATGTCCACAATATAGTCACTTGCTGCGGTGGGAAAAGTGTAATTTATCACAGCGACAATAATCGCGGAAGTAAGTATTTTTTAAAACTATTAATTTATAGTTTTTAATATTTTTAATTTTTTGTATTTTTGTATTTTTATTTTTATTTTTATATAGATCAAGAAAAGTTTCATTATTCCAAGCAGACAGCATTATAATCGTTCAGAAACAAAGGACAAGCACTAGGCAAAGTTCAAGACTTCGAGATTTACAGAAAAAGACTAGAATATGGACTTTCGATGTACAAGGTTTTTTTGCCCAATTTGGAATTGAATTCCATGTGCCAGGTTACAATTACTTAGGTGTTGGAACACATTTGAAGAAGAGATTGAAAAGAGGCGATAAAGGAATCAATCGTCTGGATAAAACCGCAAAACAACATGATATAAATTACTCAAAAGCCAAAAGCATACGTGACAAATGGATGGCTGATAGGCTGATGATAAAACAAATAAACAAACTTCAAGGAGGAAACACAGTAATGGAAAAACTTGCGAAGAATGCCCTATACGCCAAACTTTTTTTGCGTATGTAAATAAAAAGTGTTTCTGGTGACTTCGCCCCATGATGCTTCAGCATCGTCTTAGCGTTAGGCAGTTATCGTTGTAATCTTGATCTGTTAGATTTGGCCGGTGAAATGTGTAACATATTTAAGCGGCATTCGCGTGCCATTTCGTCCTTTTTGTCTTCGCAGTATTTCCATATTGAAAACGATGAGATAGTGCCGGGTAAACTGTTGGACAGCCTTTAGATATTTTCCAGTCTTTTGATATTTTCTCTTCATTTCTTCCAGAAAAAAATGTTTTACATTACTTTAGTGTTGGGCAGTTATTGGGCTTTTATCCCTATCCTAAACTTTCACCTTCAGGAATGGATCATTTCATAAGGGATTCCAATTGCGGCGTCTTACTTTTTTCCTTTTTTATGCTTTCCGTTTGTGAAAAAAGGTGGTTTATCTGGTCTTAACAACTGCACATCCTCCACTTCTCTTCAGCTCTTCATTTTTCTTCGAAAATTGGGCTTATTTCAATACTTCTTGATTCAGCTGAGTCTCAGTCACTAGGCTTTTTAAGTGCTTGTTTCTCATCATTATTCTTTCAATTCCATCATGTCGTTTTATGACATGGTAATTGTTAAAATGGTCTTTTTTCAGCTAAAGAACTATTTATTTTTAAATTTTTTGATGAAACAGAAAGAGTGGAAATGTTTTATCCTTAACTTCGATCGATATACACACAATAGCAGTCGATGCGCCTTCGCAATTCAGGAATTCAAACAGGACTTCACAACTGCGAGGATCATTCTTCATTTGATTTCATTTCCGCAGTTCATGTATGATTTATTTCATATATATCATTCACATTCATTTCTTTCACGGGAACATATGAACCCACAATTGACCTGCTCCCAACGTCAGTGGCTTCATAGATCAGTTGGTTAGAGCATCGCACCGGTATCGCGAGGTCACGGGTTCAAACCCCGTTGAAGTCCTGAATTTTTTTCAGGCTTCTTTTCGCAATTGCATAAATTGCGTTCACAACTGCGAGGATCATTCTTCATTTGATTAAATTTCATTTACTCGAACTTGTGCTGCAAAAAGCATTGGTTTGCGGAAAGGAATTTCTCTGTCGTCTTCTTGGATTTTCCAGAATCCAATTTTCCATCGTTACAACACGGCGGGCAATAAGGCTTGCTTTTATTTTGTTTGACTTTGAATGAAACAATGAAAGGGTTGCTATCTTAGTTGTGAAAATGCAGCATTTCAGCCATCTTGTCGTCCATTTCAGCCATCTTTTGACAAGTAATTGTAGTTTGAAATTGAACTTATTTAAACCCATACCCGTTGAAGTTTGAAATTGAAATTTTAACTCGCGGGGCTTCACTTTATCTACTCGTGAAAAATTCAAGTTGGTGGGTTGTTTCAAAACCTCTTCTTTAGTTTCCAAAGGATCTACGCCGAAAACTTCTAAATTTCTAACTCTTTCTCTACCAATGAAATTTTCTTTTATAAAATCGACATTTATCATTATATAACCTGGCGCAGCAGGTGATAATTTCGTCCACACTAGATCGTTTTTATCGGCCACAATTTCAACCCCATTTAAACGACTGATTGATTGAATTCCAGGTTTTACTGAAAAAACAAAGTGATCACCTGATATAGCCGCTCTTACAGGGCTTTGAGAGGTAAATAACTGTGCGAAATTACTTAGTGTTTCGCCATCGGCTGTAAAACCGAGACACTGTGCAATTCTCTTGTGTACATATAATTCATGGCTTGAAATCGAGTTTGGTTTCATATAATCGGTCAACATATCCGAACTTTTGACAATACTCCATCCAGATGACCCTGAAACAGTTTTTAAGAGCTCCCCAAGATTCAGTATAAGTTGCTGCACTGTCGCAATGCGGCGTTTCGGCCAAATTAATTTCCTTTCAGATCCACTTGAACTTTCTTTTAAAAGAATGTCGATTTCACTAGCTTCGCCCGTTAAATTACATACTTCTGCGACATGATAAGTGAAATTTGTCACCGCCACTTCATCTTTCAAATCTATGTAGAAGGGATTCTTGTGATATTGAGTAAAAGTGAAGTAACCATTTGCATCTGTAATTCCTTGCACATCTAGAATATCTGGTTTTATCTCCATATTTTTTTTTCACCAGTCGAGATAATTCTGAAAGAAGACTATGGTAATCGCTACTCCGCCAGTCCAAAATTGTTTCTCTGAACCAGATAAAGCGTTTCTTATTGTTATTTCCAATGCATCCCATTTATCTTTTCTAAGTAGACGCACGTTGTGTTCTCTGAAAGGATTTATTTCATTGAGTTTTTTTCCGAGGATCTAGCTGAATAATAGGCGCAATTAATTTTCTTCTACGCTCCTCCTGGGGTTGTGATGAAATTACCATAGTTTCTTGCTCGACGTTGGATACAGCCACATCTATGAGTTCTATGCTATCTAGAAGATAGCGTTCTGTTTTTGTATAATTGGGGAATGAAAGTGCATATTTTCTTCCCTCCATTTGAAAAAATACTTTCTTCCCCTCCTTAGACGAAATGACGAGTTTCATGTTGTGCTTCAAATGGAAATTAAGCATTTTATGCCAGTTACTATTGCTTTGAACTATTTCGAGCAATGAAGAAATTGTGGGTGTTTTGTTTCTGAAAAATTATGAAAAAATGAATGATGAAGCTGTAGCTTATTTAATACATCAAATATTTAAATTTAAAAAAAATACTCATGCGAAAGTGGCAAAAAGAAAATTCAAACAAAATTGTCAAACCTGTAAACCAAGACAAGTTGAATAAAACAGATTTATCGAACTAATAACGCTATTTTTTTAAATGTGTTGATGCCTCCCTAGTTATAGCACAAAAAACATGGAAGGGGAAAAAACAGCAGAGGTCCTACTTGCCCGGACAAAAGTTTCTGGCTTTCGAAACTTCTTAACGATCTACAGAACTTCGATACTCAAGGCAAAGGCTGTGTGAAAAAAATCATCTATTGCCATAATTCAGCTGAACAACCACAATTTTGCGAAGAATTATTTCCTCTTGAAAAACAACCTGGAATATTAATATTCGATGATATGATGGATGATATGAATTCTGAAAATACGAATATCCATTTATTAACCGCAGATACACATACATAATTACAATATTTTTCTGATTTTCACTCAGCAAGCCCTTCATCCGAAAGGAAAAAATTCTGTTGTAGTAAGACAAAATTGCCACTACAGAATACTTTTCAACTTTCCGGCTGAAAAAGAAGCAATAAAAGGATATATACGCAACTGCGAAAGTGGGAACGCTTTAAATTGGTTATACGAATGGTATAAAAGATGCACGACAGATACTGAATTTAATAGATATATGTTGATTGCTACACATCCGGCAGATAAAAACCCACATACATTTCGCACAAATGTGTTAAGAGAAGAACAACCTGCTAGAAGTTATGCTGAAAAGAAAAAAGATGAAAGAAAAAATAACTATACTGGAAGACAACGTCAAAAACTATACGCGAAGAGAAAAAAAAATTGACAAAAATTAGACGTGTGAAAGAAAACAAATATACGATAAAAGGCATGCATAGATGGATTAATTCTGCACGATCCACGAAATGGTCAGATTGTGACGCCGACGGACTACGTCGACATTCTACGCATAAAAAGTGCGATTAACAGATCAAGATAAAATGTCGAAAAGAATTTACAATAGATATAATTCAATCCGAAATTTCGTAAATAGAGTAATATTTCCCAAACAAAGCCAGACACGTTGAATATAGCAGATGTCTTTCACAATTTCAAAGACCATAAAGATGTGCGGCGAAGCATAGAACAGTTCGAAGAACTTGGGGCACTGACTACCCAGAAATTAGACTGGAAAAAAAGAAGAATAATTTTGCAGAAACATAGAACTTTATGCAGAGAGCTGCTTGGACGATTACTGAAACCCCATTTGGTTAAAATACCTAGAGATAAACTACAACGCTTCAGAAACAAGACGAAGACAAAGACAACATGAATGACACAGTTGTGAACAACAAATATTTTACAGAATATATTTTAATGAAACCCGAAAAATGGCAAGAATATAAGGAAATGAAAGCAGAAAAAAATGAAAAGCATAAGGAAGAAGATCAACATGGCGGTACATTGGATTTAGCAAGAAACATTTAAGCATTCAACAGGAACGCACAAGTTCATTTCTACGCAGATAAATTGCAGAAAATAGAAAAAATAATACAAGCCATTGTAGACGGAACTCTACATGAAAAAGATTTAAAAGGTCAAACTCTTGCATCCTTAATTTCTCATAAACAGGAAATACTAAAAAAATATGGAGACGAAATACTAAACCTACCAGTGCCCCCCGCACAGTTGAAATTTTACCAAGAAATGACACAAAAACGACAACTATAAACCTTAATCTTGAAGAAAAAGAAGAAAGGCCAAATCGGAAAAGAAAAGGAGATGATATTTCTAAATCCGATCAAAATACCAAAAAATATAAAACGGATCACGTCGTCTACAACAAGGATCTCCTAAACTATTTATACTGGCTGGCCAAGAAAAATGACGATCCCGACAGCGAAGATAAAAATACGAAAACAACCGCAGTTGTGCCTATACAAACGGGAAAAGGATCTCATGGGGATAGAAATAGAAGAAGTGTGAAAATAATCACAACACTATCGAGACCTTACTTTCACTTCCCTACAAATGACACAGAATAATTTTCATCTACCTCTATTCATGATGCTTGGCGATGGAGGATTATCTTGGGATGACGATGAAATATCGACGAATGAAAGGAACAAAGAAGTTTTTAGACCGCGTCCTTTAGAAAGGTTTTTAAACGTGGAGAGCTGTTTAGAACAGTACACTTATATGTTCACGGATGCTTTTGGCAATCCACTTCGCGAAAATATTCGCAACACAGGCACGCAACTACCCAAATGTCGTCGTCTGAAAAGGTTGGCAACACATCACCTCAAGATATTATATGACGAATTTGACGGAGTTATACCTTCGATATTGTTTTGGTATTTAGAAAAAGACAAATCCATTGCAAAAGCTATAAGCAACTTGGAAAAAACTATACAATCCCCGGATACAAAAACAAACAAAAGACATTTGAGAGAAGCATTATTTCTTCTAAAAACACTTGAAATGACCGCATTCTGGGGAAAAATGTGTGCCATTGGCGAATATGACAGAGATTCAATACTCGACATTATGGAAGAAGAAACCGATGATATGAAAACATTTCACGATCAATATGGATTAAAACACCCCGAAACAATATTCGAACAAATTCTATTCCCAGACGCACCAAGATCCCACTGTGGCGATATAGAAGCGATGAGTTCGGCTCATGAATTCTGGTGGAAATATTACTTTGTGGATGTAGGCAACAAAATGATATTTCTTAAAAAAAGAACAAAACACTTTATCCACTGGCGACGTATAGACGAAGTAAAGGACTTAATTAACGGGTGCGCCCGATATCCACGTGATAACTACGCCTTGTAAAATAACCATTGGGGTTAAAAAACATATACCTTTCAACAATGGACGCGACCAAATCACGCGCACGTAAGTCATAAAGAATTAATCTATAACCTTATCTATTATTTCCAAAATATAATTTATTACTTTTAATTATCCAGTGGAAAAATGGATTACAAAAACTAACCGAAGAAACAAGTGCGTGAGAAAAGCAGCAGATAAATGGTTGATAAAGACGAGAAAACGAACCTGTCGATTAAGACGCGAACTGGATGGAAGTGAAGAAGCAAGAAAAAGCTACTTAAGGAAAATAATATCACAAGATCACATATACGACAAGAACCATGAATTACCCGTGATGTGGCGAAAAATTGGCGATACTTCCGACATGACTATATCAGTGGGTACGTTTCAAGATGGAAGACAAACAAAACCAATGGGTCTGATTGAAATTAATATTTTATTGGATCACATCGCCGGACTAAGGAACAAAGAAATAAATGGAAAGAAATAATAGAAAAGGAATTACCTACTTTAATGTGCGATATAAATTTTTGGCAAAAACATTGCACAACAAAATACTGTGATGAATGTAAACAATTTATCGAACTGTGAATTGTGAATTGTGAACTGTGAATTTCTTTTTCTCACATTACTGCTCATACTTATTTCTTCTTCTTCTTCTTCTTCGTCTTGACTAGAACTACATGAACATCGACACAAATCCGAAATAAAATGAAAATCCCCATCGAAAAAAAGATAATCGTCAAGATAACTAGGCTTCTTACATAATATTTTCTCTATATTATGAGAAGAATGAAAATAATCCCCATCTACCGGTTGACTACATCCTTCTATTCCACACTTTTTCAAATATTCGCAAGCATTTGAATGACAATTCATTGTGAAAATATGTATATTATCAGTCATCAAATATTCTTCACTATAAACTCTCTTCAAACGCGAATTAGACCACTGAGACCATATTTTCAGCTTCCTAAATGAAACATCTTTAAGACTTCGTAAAGGATCAATCTTATGGAAATAAAATAACCTTTTAAACCATGCAAAAGTCAATTTATGTTTGAAAGCAAACGAACAAGACGTGGGAAAGCGAAATGACTACACATCAGCAGAGCAAATGATAACACTTCGTGATGTTCGATTAACCACAACAATTTGACCAAAACACCATAATATCCTGTACGATATTTACTATACAACTCTTCTTTTTCTTCTTCTTCTTTTCGATTCCTCCTGAATTGATCATCCAGACTTTCAATTTCTTCTCGCAGACACTTCTCTATAGGTGTTAACTTGACATTCTGCGCCAAAACCGACGAAGCCATCCCAACAGATTCCATGTCGATAAAAAACACGTATCACCTGAAAAAAAGTAGGGGAAAATTTATATTATACTGGGATTTCACTGGGATATGAATGCAACGGGAGACAAATTTCCCCTACCTCCAAAAAAACGTTCAGACTAGATCAACTAAGTCGCATTCACCTATCGACCAGACGATCTCGTTCACAATCTTTACAGAAACAATCGTAAAAGTCTACGAAATCTGCTTGACACCAACCGCACACATATTTATGGCAGAAAGTGCAAAAAGATAAATAACACTGGATATTTTCCTCTAGGCATGCTGAACAACGTGCCTGAATAATATCATATCTTGAAAACCAACCATCACGAACCATATTTATTTCGAACCTTTCTACTTAAATAATGTGTGATGCTCAATTATAAAAACGTTATAATCCCTCCAAAAATGACGATTGCAACAATTAATCCTATTTACTTTGCCAAACAGTTAAATCCCTCAAAAAATTACGACTGTAAAAAATTAATCCTATTTACTAATTAATCTAACTCCATTTAATCTTTTAAACAAAACATCCGAAAATATAAAATTTTGGGCCTCAATACCCATCCCCAAACAAAACTACACTAAACAAGCAAGGGGGATGAAGACATCTAAACGTACATCGCTATGCTGTATATGTCCTGGAACCATCATTCATCACCCTGCAAAAGCTATAAATTTCACATATGGTCTTGCCCTCATCGGTTGTCCTCTTTGGCAGAAACAAAAACTAAAATTACAAGCAACATCATTTCTAAAGAAGATTGAAAAACCAAGATCAATACTCAAAGGCGTCCCTTGCGCCGACATGCGTGCAAAGACATCTGAACAATGGGCGAAAAAAGTGGAAAAAAATCCTTTTATAGCCAAAATTCTGGAAGAACAAATAATTCTCACGCAAAAATGTGTACAGCGCATTGAACGAATAGAAGAGATAGTGGATACTTTGTCCCAAAACATTGGGAGGAAATGGGATGAAGTAGCAACTACCGCCGACGGCACAGAACACCCGCACCGACACAGAGCTTTATTGGTCATGATATATATAAATAATCTGAGAGACGAACTAGAGAAAAACATAGAATTTATTAACAAGGCACTGACACATCTTTTTTTGTATGAATAAAATCACAATATCTGAAATAATGTGCATTATTATTTTTCGTTCTTCTTCTTCTTCTTCTTCTTCTCCTCGTTCTCCTTCTTGTCCTCGTTCTTATCTTCCTTTACTTCATTTAAATCGCCTTCACAATTATCGTCTGAATTGAAATACTCTCCTTCAATGTTTCTACGTATTCTTCTTCTTTTCGGTCGATGAAGAAACTCATCATCATCATCATCGGCATCATAATCACTGTCGTTGTACAAATCTATAACAAAAAACACACAAACTTATTATTTTACATTTTTTTAACAAAAAAATTAAAACCCTCACAAAATTACCTTTTAAATAAAATTCAACCTTCGGCAAAAGATTCTCTCCTGCATTTACAAATTCTTCCAGCAAAAAACTTCTACCCTTATAACAATCACATATAATGCCATGATAAAAAAACACACGAATCACCCATGACGAGTGAAATCACACGCGAAATATCCCACCTTCCTAAAAAACACTTACTCTTCTCATATATGGGAAATCTTTTAAGAGCCGTATCCTCTTCCAATTCATAATCCTCGACTGACATCAACTGTGACTGTGGTGTAAATGAATGATCCTCACTAATTCTACCCTCGCACACGATACATGAAACGTCATGTATTTTCATCTTACTCATCTTCAAACGTATCACTGTTGACTAAAATAACACGCAAATGAAACTAAACTCCCAACACAAAGTCGTTTAGGCCCCCCGAAAAAAATGAAAAAACACATACCTTTACAATTCTTCACATTCTACGCATCTCATCGCCAACTGATATTGATTATAAATAGCACAGAAACGACCTTCAAAATCTTCCAACCGTAACTCCTCTTCCTTTATGCCGTGATAAATTTTATCCAAAATCTTGAAATTTGCTGCAGCCAAATTATTGAAATGAACAATCTGTTTGGCTGCATACTTCCCCATCATCTGAGCAACACTGATCAAACTATCCCGCAAGAACCAACGCATTGACAGCTGCAGAATGTTGTTCTTTAAAAATCTCCCACTGACGATAAATATCACTCTCTCTTCTATAAAACGAATACAAACAATCGCCAAAATGATATGATTCGCTAGAAGAACATGTGCATAACAGACTCTCCATTATCCCCAAGACGCGCTTTCATTTGACACTATCAATAAAAAAACAAGGTGCGACTAAAACAACGCAGCAAGGAAAGTATGACTACCTAAATAACGCAATAAAAAAATCTCGTTATCTGAATAAACTCAATCACTTTCAATCTCATTTACTTTCGACTTACTTAATCAAAATAAAAACCAATAAGATTAATTTAAGCCTCCTCAAACTCCACATATTCCACAGCACGTTCTTGCAATCCGCGGATGACAACAACACGACCTTCACATTCAGCCGTCCGAATTCCATTATTTTTCATAGCCCGATAAATGTCATCCACTATGCTCTCATTCACGCAGACGACCGCTGAAAGTGGGCGATATGGCTCTAACGCTCTCTCTGTCCCCTTGTCAAAGTTCTGTCTCTCTCATAAATCGAATTCAATGAATTCACGGTACTCTGATGCCTTTCCGCAAGATAAAACCTCCGCAAGATAAAACGAAAATAAACAATCCCCATAATGATTTGATGACTCTATGCTGAAAGTCCACACTCCATGACTCTCTATCTTCTTGCTCTCTATTGTACCTTATATTTCTAAATGTACGCGTATCTGCCCGACCTCTAAACAGATTAACTCCTGCTCTAAAATTTAAATCACGCAATACTCTTTATGACACATACACGAAGTGCTACTAAAACGTGTCTACCCGACCTCCTTTCACAACAATTTTGACTCACTGTGATAATCTCACTCTTTCAGAACTTGTAATGCATGTTGAAAGTAGGTGGTTTTTACTAGCTGTGATGAGTACTCCTTGTAGGCACGGTGCGGAGCGCGTGCCATCAATTCCTGATTTCCGAGATTTCGACTCTCGATCATAATCTCACTATTTGAAAACTTGTTAGAGCATTTTGAAAGTAGGTGCTTTTTACTTGCTGTGATGAGCACTACTTGGGCGCACGGTGTGAAGCGCTCAGAACAATTCCTGATTTCCGAGAATTTGACCGTCGGTCAAAATCTCACTCTTTGAAAACTTGTATGAGAGTGTTGAAAGTAGGTGTATTTTACTTGCTGTGATGAGTACTACTTGTACCGCACAGTGTGGAGCGGTTACCACCCATTCCTGATTTCCGAGATTTTCACGCACGGTCATAATCTCACTGTTTGAGAACTAGTCAGAGCATGTTCAAACTAGGTGGTTTTAACTAGATGTAATGAGTACTCCTTGTGCGTACGGTGTGTTGCGCGTCCCATCAATTCCTGATTTCCGAGTTTTACACTCTCTTTAATAATCTTACTCTTTGTACACTTGTTAGAGCACTTTTAAAGTAGGTGGTTTTACTAGGTGTGATTAGAACTACCCTTGCGCACGGTGTGGGACGTGTCCCATCAATTCCTGATTTCCAAGAATTTGACTCTCGGCCATAATTTCTCTGCTTGAGAAATTGTAAGAGCATGTTGATAGTAGATGCTTTTTACTAGCTCTGATGATTACTGCTTGTGCGCACTTCCCAGATTTTGACTCTCGGTCGTAATGTCTCCTTTTGTAAACTTGTAAGAGCGTGTTGAAAGTAGCTGCTCTTTACTAACTGTGATGAGTACTGCTTGTGCGCACTGTGTAGAGCGCTCCCATAAATTCCTGATTTCCTACATTTTGACTCTGGCTCAAAATCTCACTCTTTGAAAACTTATAAGAAGATGTTGAAAGTAGATGGTTTTTACTGGCTGTGATGAGTACTACTTGAGCGCACGGTGTGGAGCGCGTCCCATGAATTCCTGATTTACAAGATTTTTACTCTCCTCATAATCTTACTCTTTGTAAATTTTATAAGAGCAACTTGAAAGTTAGTAGTTTTTACTATCTGTGATGAGTACTAATTGTGTGCACGGTGAGGAGCGCGTCCCATCAATTTCTGATTTCCGAGATTTTGACTCTTTAACAACTTGTAAGAGCATGTGGAAAGTAGGTTTTGGTTATTAGCTCTGATATAAGTACTGCTTCTGCCCACGCTGTGGAGCGCGTCCCATCAACTCCTGATATCCAAGAAGCTTACTCTCGGTCATAATCTCACTCTTTGTAAACTTGTAAGAGCATGTTTAAAGTAAGTGCTTTTTATTAGCTGGGATGAGTACTCCTGGTACGCACCCTGTGTAGCGCGTGCGATCAATTCCTGATTTGCGAGATTTCGACTCTCCGTCATAATCTCACTCTTTGAAAAGTGGTTAGAGCATGTTGAAAGTAGGTGCTTTTTACTTGCTGTAATGCGTACTACTTGTGCGCACGGTGTGGAGCTCATCCAAACAATTCCTGATTTCAGAGAATTTGACCATCGGTCAAAATCTCACTCTTTGAAAACTTGTATGAGCATGTTGAAAGTAGGTGTATTTTACTTGCTGTGATGAGTACTACTTGTACCGAACAGTGTGGAGTGGGTACCATCAATTCCTGATTTCCTAGATTTTGACGCACGGTCGTAATCTCACTGTTTGAGAACTAGTCAGAGCATGTTGAAACAAGATGTAATTAGTACTCCTTGTGCGTACAGTTTGTTGCGCGTCCAATCTATTCCTGATTTTTTAGATTTTGACTCTCGGTCATAATCTCACTCTTTGTCAACTTGTAAGAGCAAGTTGAAAGTAGGTCCCTTTTACTAGCTGTGATGAGTACTAGTTGTGCGCACGGTGTGGAGCGCGTGCCACCAATTCCTGATTTCCGAGATTTACACTCTCTTTAATAATCTTACTCCTTGTAAGAGCACGTTTAAAGTATGTGGTTTTTAGTAGCTGTGATTAGCAGTACCTTTGCGCACGGTGTGGGACCTGTCCCATCAATTCCTAATTTCCAAGAATGTGACTCTCAGTCATAATTTCACTCCTTGACAAATTGTCAAAGCATTTTGATAGTAGATGCTTTTTACTAGCTCTGAGGAGTACTACTTGGGCGTATTTCCAAGATTTTGACTCTCGGTCATAATGTCAGTTTTTTTAACTTGTAAGAGCGTGTTGAAAGTAGCTGCTCTGTACCATCTGTGATGAGTACTGCTTGTGCGGAATGTGTGGAGGGCTCCCATCAATTCCTGATTTCCGAGATTTTGACTCTGGCTCAAAATCGCACTCTTTGAAAACTTGAAACAGCATGTTGAAAGTAGATGGCTTTTACTGGCTGTGATGAGTACTACTAGCGTGCACGGTATGGAGCGCGTCCAATGAATTCCTGATTTTCCGAGAATTTTACTCTCGGTCATAATCTCACTTTTTGAAAACTTGTGAGAGCATGTTGAAAGTAGGTGATTTCTATTAGCTTTTATGAGTACCACATCTCCTGATTGAGGGGAGTCCGTCCCAACAATTCCTTATTTTTGAAGATTTTGACTCTCGATCATAATCTCACTCATTCAAAACCATGTTGAAAGTAGGTGGTATTTACTAGGTGTGATAAGTACTGCTTGTGCGCTCAGTTTGGAGCGCTCCCATCAATTCCTGATTTCCGAGAATTTTACTCTCCTCATATTATCCCCCTTTTAAAACTTGCAAGAGCATGTTGAAAGTAGGTGGTTTTTACTAGCTGTTATGAGTACCACATGTCCCGATGGAGGGGAGCCGTCCCATCAATTCCTGATTTCGGAGATTTTGACTCTCGATCATAATCTCACTCTTTGAGAACTCTTAAGAGCACGTTCAAAGTAGGTGCCTTTTACTTGCTGTGATGAGTACTACTTGTGCGCATGGTGTCCCATCAATTCCTGATTTTTCAGATTTTTGACTCATGGTCATAATCTCACTCTTTGAAAACTTGTAACAGCATGTTGAAACTAGGTGGGCTTTACTAGCTGCGATGAGTACCGCTTGAGCGCACGTTGTGTAGCGCCTCCCATCAATTCCTGATTTCCGAGAATTTGACTCTCGGACATCATGTCACTCGTTGAAAACTTGTAAGAGCATGTTGAAAGTAGGTCGTTTCTACTAGCTGTGATGAGTACTACTTGTACGCACGGAGTGGAGCGGATAACATCAATTCCTGATTTCTGAGATTTTGACCCTCGGTCATAATCTCACTCTTTGTAAACTTGTAAGAGCATTTTTAAAAAAGGTGCTTTTTTTAGCTGTGATGAGTACTCCTGGTACGCACGCTGTGTAGCACGTGCCATTATTTCCTGAATTCCGAGATTTCGACTCTCCGTCATAATCTCACTCTTTGAAAACTTGTTAGAGTATGTTGAAAGCAGGTGCTTTTTACTTGCTGTGATGAGTACTACTTGTGCGCACGGTGTGGAGCGCGTCCCACCAATTCCTGATTTCCGAGAATTTGAAAACGTGTATGAGCATGTTGAAAGTAGGTGTAGTTTACTTGCTGTGATGAGTACTACTTGTACTGCACGGTGTGGAGCGGGTACCATCAATTCCTGATTACCGAGATTTTAACGCATGGTTATAATCTCACTGTTTCAGAACTAGTGAGAGCATGTTGAAACTAGATGTAATGAGTACTCCTTGTGCGTACAGTTTGTTGCGCGTCCAATCTCTTCCTGATTTCCGAGATTTTGACTCTCGGTCATAATCTCACTCTTTGTCAACTTGTAAGAGCATGTTGAAAGTAGGTCCCTTTTACTAGCTGTGATGAGTACTACTTGTGCTCTCGGTGTGGAGCGCGTACCATCAATTCCTGATTTCCGAGATTTACACTCTGTTTAATAATCTTACTCCTTGTACATGTGTAAGAGCACGTTTAAAGTATGTGGTTTTTACTAGCTGTGATTAGCAGTACCTTTGCGCACGGTGTGGGACCTGTCCCATCAATTCCTAATTTCCAAGAATTTGACTCTCAGTCATAATTTCAGTGCTTGAGAAATTGTCAAAGCATTTTGATAGTATTTGCTTTTTACTAGCTCGGATGAGTACTGCTTGTGCGCACTTCCCAGATTGTGACTCTCGGTCATAAAACTTGTAGGAGGGTGTTAAAAGTAGCTGCTCTGTACCATCTGTGATGAAGTACTACTTGTGCGCATTGTGTAGAGCGCTCCCATCAATTCCTGATTTCCTACATTTTGACTCTGGCTCAAAATCGCACTCTTTGAAAACTTGTAAGAGCATGTTGAAAGTAGATGGCTTTTTCTGGCTGTGATGAGTACTACTTGAGCGCACGGTGTGGAGCGCGTCCCATGAATTCCTGATGTCCGGGAATGTTACTCTCGGTCGTAATCTCAGTCTTTGAAAACTTGCTAGAGCAATTTGAAAGTAGGTGCTCTTTACTAGCTGTTATGAGTACCACATCTCGTGATGGAGGGGAGCCGGTCCCAACAATTCCTGATTTTTGAAGATTTTAACTCTCGATCATAATCTCACTCATTCAAAACTTGTATGACCATGTTGAAAGAACGTGGTATTTACGAGGTGCGATAAGTACTGCTTGTGCGCACGGTGTGGTGCACTCCCATGAATTCCTGATTTCCGAGAATTTTACTCTCCTCATATTTTCACCCTTTGAAAACTTGTAAGAGCATGTTGAAAGTACGTGGTGTTTACTAGCTGTTATGACTACCACATGTCCTGATGCCGTCATATCAATCATATCAAGCCCGTCATATCAATTCCTGATTTCGGAGATTTTGACTCTCGATCATCATCTCACTCTTTGAGAACTCTTAAAAGCATTTTCAAAGTAGGTGGCTTTTACTTGCTGTGATGAGTACTACTTTTGCGCAAGGTGTCCAACGTGTGCCATCAATTCCTGATTTTTCAGATTTTTGACCGACGGTGATAATCTCACTCTTTGAAAAATTGTAAGAGCATGTTGAAAGTAGGTGGTTTTTACTAGCTGTGATGAGTACTACTTGTACGCACGGTTCGGAGCGGGTACACTCAATTCCTGATTTCAGAGGTATTTGACTCTCCGTCATAATCTCACTCTTTGAAACCTGGCAAGAGCATGTTGAAAGTAGGTGATTTTACTAGCTGTGAGGAGCACTTATTGTGCGCACGGTGTGGAGAGCGTCCCATCAATTCCTGATTTCCAAGATTTTGACGCACTGTCATAATCTCACTCTTTGAAAACGTAGCACTCCGGACAGGGTTAAGCGCGTGCGATCAATTCCGTATTTCCGAGATTTTGAAAGTCGCTCACAATCTCACTCTTTGAAGAGCATGTTGAATCTAAGTGGTTTTTATTAGCTGTGATGAGTGCTCCTGGTACGCACCGTGTGGACGGCGTTACATCAATTCCTGATTTCCGAGATTTTGATTCTGGGTAATAATCTCACCCTTTGAAAACTTGTAAGAGCATGTTGACAATAGCTGCATTTTACTAGCTGTGATGAGTACTACTTGTGCGTACGGTGTGGAGCGCTTCCCATTAATTAACGATTTCCGAGAACTTGACTCTCGCTCATAATCTCACTGTTTGACAACTTGTAAGAGGATGTTGAAAGTATGTGGTTTTTCCTAGCTGTGATGAGTACTACTTTTGCGCACGGTGTGGAGCGCGTGCCATCAATTCCTGATTTCCGAGATTTGGACTCTCCATCATAATCTCACTCTTTGAAAACTTGTGAGAGCATGTTGAAAGGAGCTGCTTTTTACAAGCTGTGATGAGTACTACCGCATGGTGTCGAGCGCGTCCCATCAATTCATGATTTCCGAGATTTTCACGCACGGTCATAATATCACTGTTTGAGAACTAGTCAGAGCATGTTGAAACTAGGTGGTTTTTACTAGATGTAATGAGTACCCCTTGTGCACACGGTTTGTTGCGCGTCCCATCAATTCTTGATTTCCGAGATTTTGACTCTCCGTCATAATGTCAATGTTTGAAAACTTGTAAGAGCATCTAGAAAGTAAGTGGTTTTTACTAGCTGTGATGAGTACTACCTGTGCAAACGGTGTGGAGAGCTTCCCAGCAATACCTGGTTTCAGAGATTACGACTCTCACTGTTTGAAAACTTGTATGAGCATGTTGAAAGTAGCTGTCATTTACTTGCTGTGATGAGTACTACTTGTAAGCACGGTGTGGAGCGGGTATCATCAATTCCTGATTTTCAATACTTGTAAGAGCATGTTGAAAGTAAGTGGTGTTTATTAGCTGTGATGAGTACGTCTTGTTCGCACTGTGTGGAGCGCGCCCCATCAAGTTCTGACATTCGAGAATTTCACTCTCCGTCATTATCTCACTCTTTGAAAACTTGTATGAGCATGTTGAAAGTAGGTAGATTTTACTTGCTGTGATGAGTACCACTTGTACGCACGGTGTGGATCGGCTACCAACAATTCCTGATTTCCGAGATTTTGAACCTCGGTCATAATCTCACTCTATTTAAACTTGTATCAGCATGTTAAAGTAGGTGCTTTTTATTGCCTACGATGAGGACTACTTCCACGAAGGGTGTGAAGCGCGTGCTATCAATTCCTGATTTCCGAGATTTTGACTCTCGATCATAATCTAACTCTTTTCAAACTTGTAAGAGCATGTTGAAAGTAGGTGCTTTTCACTAGCAGTGATGAGTACTACTTGTGCGCACGGTGTGGAGCTGGTCCCATGAATTCCTGATTTCCGAGATTTTCACACTCCCTTATAATCTCACTCTTTGAAGAGCGTGTTGAAAGTATGTGTATTTTACTTGCTGTGATGAGTACTACTTGTACCGCACAGTGTGGAGCGAGTACCATCAATTCCTGATTTCCTAGATTTTGAAGCACGGTCGTAATCTCACTGTTTGAGAACTAGTCAGAGCATGTTGAAACTAGATGTTATGAGTACTCCTTGTGCGTACGGTTTCTTTCGCGTTCAATCTATTCCTGATTTCGGCGATTTTGACTCTCGGTTATAACCTCACTCTTTGTAAACTTGTATGAGCATGTTGAAAGTAGGTCCTTTTTACTAGCTGTGATGAGTACTACTTGTGCGCACGGTGTGGAGCACGTGCCACCAATTCCTGATTTCCGAAATTTACACTCTCTTTAATAATCTTACTCCTTGTACACTTTTAAGAGCACGTTTAAAGTATGTGGTGTTTGCTAGTTGTGATTAGCACAACTTATACGCATGGTGTGGGACCTGTCCCATCAATTCGTAATTTCCAAGAATGTGACCCTTGGTCATAATTTCACTGCTTTAGCAATTGTCAGAGCATTTTGATAGTAGATGCGTTTTACTAGCTATGATGAGTACTACTTGTGC
Organism: Pachyseris speciosa; assembly: GCA_016490735.1. Lineage (NCBI taxonomy): Eukaryota > Metazoa > Cnidaria > Anthozoa > Scleractinia > Pachyseridae > Pachyseris > Pachyseris speciosa. The sequence goes on along the minus strand of JAEMWC010001740.1, from coordinate 72,626 downwards.
GCACTTCCCAGATTTTGATTCTCGGTCATAATGTCACCTTTTGTAAACTTGTAAGAGCCTGTTAAAAGTAGCTGCTCTGTACCATCTCTGATGAGCACTGGTTGTGCGCACTGTGTGGAGTGCTCCCATCAATTCCTGATTTCCGAGATTTTGACTCTGGCTCAAAATCGCACTCTTTGAAAACTTGTAAAAGCATGTTGAAAGTAGATGGTTTTTACTGGCTGTGATGAGTACTACTTGAGCGCACGGTGTGGAGAGCGTCATATGAATTCCTGATTTACGAGATTTTTACTCTCTTCATAATCTTACTCTTTCAAAATTTGTAAGAGGTGTGATAAGTACTGCTTTTGCGCACTTGTGGAGCGCTCCCATCAATTCCTGATTTCCGACAATTTTACTCTCCTCATAATCTCACTCTTTGAAAACTTGTAAGAGCATGTTGAATGTAGGTGGTTTTTGCTAGCTGGTATGAGTACCACACGTTCTGGTATAGGGGAGCCCGTCCCATCAATTCCTGATTTCGGAGACTCTCTAAGTCTTTGAGAACTTGTAGGAACATGTTCAAAGTAGGCCCTTTTTACCTGCTGTAATGAGTACCACTTGTGCGCATGGTGTCCAGCGCGTCCCATCAATTCTTGATTTTTCAGTTTTTTGACTCACGGTCATAATCTCACTCTTTGAAAACTTGTAACAGCATGTTGAATCTAGGTGGATTTTACTAGCTGTGATGAGTACTACTTGAGCGCACGTTGTGTAGCGCCTCCCATCAATTCCTGATTTCCGAGAATTTGACTCTCGGACATCATCTCAATCGTTGAAAACTTGTAAGAGCATGTTGAAAGTCTCTGGATTCTACTAGCTGTGATGAGTACTACTTGTACGCACGTTGTGGAGCGGGTACAGTCAATTCCTGATTTGGGAGATATTTGACTCTTCGTGATACTTTCACTCTTTGAAACCTGGCAAGAGCATGTTGAAAGTAGGTGGTTTTTGCTAGCTATGATGAGCACTACTTGAACGCACGGTGTGGAGAGCAACCCATCAGTTCCTGATTTTCAAGATTTTTATTCACTGTCAAAATCTCACTCTTTTAAAACTTGTAAGAGCATGTTGAAAGTAGGTGGTTTTTACAAGCTCTGATGAGTACTCCTGGTACGGACGGTGTTAAGCGCGTGCAATCAATTCGTTATTTCCGAGATTTATACAGTCGCTCACAATCTCACTCCTCGAAGAGCATGTTGAAAGTAAGTGGCTTTTACTAGCTGTGATGAGTGCTACTGGTAAGCACCGTGTGGACGGCGTCCCATCAATTCCTAAGTTTCGAGTTTTTCAAAAGCAGCATAGCTCAGAAAATTTTGCTCATTGTCCAACAGATCTCCAACTGTTTCCACACCTGCATCTAACCACGATTTATAAAAAAAGGGTTGATTTCCGATTCTAATCATCGAGTTATGCCAGATTCGGGAGGAGACAAATTCCAAATTCTTATCTCTATAGTTTAAATTGGACCAGAATTGAACAATCTCTTTTAGGAAAGAATAAAGTCACTTTAAAGAAAAAGAAACGAAAATTAACCACTACTCTTAAACAATAATCACCCACGCACGCGCACACCGAGGATGGATATTGATGTAAATATAACTTGGATACACCTTACAAATTATCGACTTATGTTGCAACTGCCGCAATTATAAACTCTGACGTGAAGACTTAAGGTAGAGGGGCCCTTCTATTAAAACGAGACCACTTTTGTTGGAATGCTTTCCTAGTGTTGTTCCCAGAAGCTATTTGTCTTTCAACATTCATAGAATTTATAACTTGCTGTATGAAAACCTCCAGCCTAGGAAGGGCATTTGTTAACTTGCAGGAGTAAATATAATATCTCGCAATAAGGAGTAGGTGATGAACTAGCAGATGAGATATTTCGTCAATAATACCCAGACAAAGAGGTGAGGAGAGTTGAAAGTCCTTTAATCCGCTAACATTTTGTGATATGCATTGGAAAATTTCCTCCCAAAAGGCCATTGTATATTTACAATTCCAGAAGAGATAGATAAGGGTTTCTTTAGTTTCTTCACAAAAGGAACAACTGTAGATTTGTTTTAATCCTATTTTAACGAGAAAATCGTTAGTGGCAATCCTTCTGTGCAGGAGCTTGAATTGAAAGACTCTAAGCTTTGTTTCTCTCGTACATAAAAAGGGCCACCGATATGTATTTTTCCAACTGACAGTGGATATTCCGAGTACTTCCCCTTGAGATAACCATTTCTCCTCGCTTCTTTTTGGGTTGGAAGCTCTCTTTTGAATGAGAAGCCGATAAAGCGCTTTAACAACCTCCGGTGAAGACTGGACAACCTCAAGGACACCTTTTGGACATGGCCTATTGATATCCGGTGAACAGAACTTCTTGAAGTATTTCAAGGCGGACACAACTTTGTAGTATTCGAGGTAGTTAGTGTTTATTTTAAATTTCGCTTCAAAAGCAGCATAGCTCAGAAAATTTGGCTCATTGTCCAACAGATCTCCAACTGTTTCCACACCTGCATCTAACCACGATTTATAAAAAAAGGGTTGATTTCCGATTCTAATCATCGAGTTATGCCAGATTCGGGAGGAGACAAATTCCAAATTCTTATCTCTATAGTTTAAATTGGACCAGAATTGAACAATCTCTTTTAGGAATGGATCAGTTATATTAAGCCTTGACGCGTCCTGCCATTTTAAATTACCAAGAAACAATAGCTTCTCTCCATATTTTCCTAGGTGGTAATAAAAAAAAAACCGTCCATTTAGCTTGGTTATTATCATCTAAATAACCTTGAATCCATTTTAATTTTAACGATTCGTTAAAGCTATGAACGTCAATCATTTTAAGACCTCCCTTGTCTTAGTCATTAACGATTTCAGTCCTTTTTATTTTGTCGCCCTTGCCATCCCAGAGGAATTCATACAGCGCAGAGTTTATCTCTTTTAGGACACCTGGAGATGTTGGGAGAGAAGACAGGACATAAAAGGCCTGAGACACCGCCAAACTTTTTATAACTGCAACCTTACCCAAAAGAGTGAGTATCCTGATAGACCACCTGTTTAGAATCTTCTTCAATTTTTCAATTTTGTCAGACAGGTTAGCCAAGACGGCATTTTTTTCTGCTGTCGAGAAACATACTCCTAAGGCGTAGACCTTTCCCTCAGCCCATGTTATTGATTTATTTGCGGGGAGCTTAACGTTCGAATTTCGACATGAGCCGATCCAGAGGGCTTCGGTCTTCTCATAGTTGACTTTTAGGCCAGAAGGGAGCGAAAATGTATCGAGCATATACAGAGTTCTAGAAAAGGATGTTTCACTGCCATCCAAAATCATTGTTGTATCGTCTCCATATTGTGATATTTTGCATTCCGTTCCAAGGACCTGTATACCACGGACTTTTTCATCCTTTCGCATTACACTACCTAGTATTTCTGCACATAAAGTAAATAAATAAGGGAAGAGTGGACAACCTTGTCTTACTCCACGACTCAAGGTGAAAGTCAGTGGTTTTTACTAGCTTTCATGAGTACCACTTGTGCGCACAGTGTGGCGCGCGTACCATCAATTCCTGATTTCAGAGAACTTGACCCTCGGTCATAATCTTACTGTTTGACAACTTGTAAGAGCATGTTGAAAGTATGTGGTTTATACTAGCTGTGATGAGTACTACATTTGCGCACGGTGTGGAGCGCGTCCCATCATTTCCTGATTTGAAAGATTTTGACTCACTGTGATAATGTCACTCTTTCAAAACTTGTAAGAGCATGTTGAAAGTAGGTGGTTTTTACTAGCTGTGATGAGTACTCCTGGTAGGCACCGTGTGGACCGCGTGCCATCAATTCCTGATTTCCGAGATTTCGACTCTCCGTCATAATCTCACTCTATGAAAACTTGTTAGAGCATGTTGAAGTTAGGTGTATTTTTCTCCCTATGATGAGTAAGACTTATACCACACGCCTTGGAGCGGGTTCCATCAATTCCTGATTTCCGAGAGTTTGAGGCACGGTCATAATGTCACTGTCTGAGAACTAGTGAAAGCATGTTGAAACTAGGTGGTTTTTACTAGATGTAATGAGTACATCTTGAGCGCACGGTGTGTTGCGCGTCCCATCAATTCCTGATTTCCGAGATTTTGACTCTCGGTAATAACGTAAATGTTTGAAACTTGTAAGAGCATGTTGAGAGTAAGTGCATGTTGAGAGTAAGTGGTGTTTACCAGCTGTGATGAGTACTACTTGTGCAAACGGTGTGGAGCGCGTCCCAGCAATACCTGATTTCCGATATTACGACTTTTGGTCATAATCTCACTCTTTGAAAACTTCTAAGAGCATGTTATAAAGTAGGTTGTTTTTACTGGCTGTGATGAGTACTACTTGGGCGCACGGTGTCGAGCGCGGCCCACCAATTTCTGATTTCCGAGAATTTGACCTTCGGTGAGAATCTCACTTCTTAAAAACTTGTGTTAGCATGTTAAAAGTAAATGGTTTTTCCTAGCTGTTATGAGTACCACTTGTGCGCACGGTGTGGAGGCCGTCCCATCAATTCCTGATTTCCGAGATTTTGACTGTTGGTCATAATCTCACTCTTTGAAAACTTGTAACAGCATGTTGAAAGTAGGTGCTTTTTACTAGCTATGATGAGTAATACTTGTGCACACGGTGTGGAGCGCGTCCCATCAATTCCTGATTTCGGAGATTTTGACTCTCGGTCATAATCTAACTCTTTGTAAACTTCTAAGAGCAAGTTGAAAGTGGGTGGTTTTTACGAGCTGTAATGAGTACTACTTGTGCGCACGGTGTGGAGCGCGTCCCATCAATTCATCATTTGCAAGATTTTGACTTTCAAAACTTGTATCAGCATCTTGGAAGTAGGTGGTTTTCACTAGTTGTGATGAGAACCACTGGTACGCACGATGTGGAGTACGTACCATCAATTCCTGACTTCCTAGATTTTGACTCTCGGTTATAGTGTCTCTTTTAAAAACTATCAAGAGCATGTTGAATGTAGGTGGTTTTTTCTAGCTGTGATGAGAACTACTGCTGCGCACACTGTGGAGGGCGTTCCATCCGTGACTGACTTCTGCGATTTTGAATCTCGGTCGTAATGTCACTCTTTTAAAACTTCTACGAGCATGTTGAAAATATGTATGTTGTGTAGCGCGTCCCATCAATTCACTTGTAAGAGCACGTTTCCAGTAGGTGGTATTTACTAGCTGTGATGAGTACTCCTGGTACGTACGATGTCAACCGCGTGCCACCAATTCCTAATTTCCGAGATTTTGACACTCGCTCATAATGTCACTCTTTCAAGAGAATGTTGAAAGTAAGTGCTTTTTACTAGCTTTCATGAGTACTACTCTTGCGCACAGTGTGGAGCGCGTCCCATCAATTCCTGATTTCCGAGGACTTGAGTCTCCGTCATAATCTTACTGTTTGACAAATTGTAAGAGCATGTTGAAAGTATGTGGTTTGTAGTAGCTGTGATGAGTGCTACTTTTGCGCACGGTGTGGAGTGCGTCCCAACAATTCCTGATTTCCGAGTATTTGACTATCGGTCAACATGTCACTTCTTAAAAACTTGTATGAGCTGGTTGAAAGAAGGTGTTTTTTACTTGCTGTGATGAGTACTACTTGTACGCACGGTGTGGAGCGGGTACCAGCAATTCCTGATAACCGAGATTTTGACACTCGGTCATAATCTGACTCCTTGAAAACTTGTAAGAGCTTGTTGAAAGTAAGTGCTTTTTACTTGCTGTGATGAGTACTACTTGTGCGCATGGTGTGGAGCGCGTCTTATCAATTCCTGATTTCAGAGAATTTGATTCTCGGTTATAAACTCGTTCTTTCAAAACTTGTAGGAGCATGTTGCAAGTAGGTGCTTTTACTATCTGTGAAGAGTATATCTTGTGCGCACGGTGAGGAGCGGGTCCCATCAATTCCTGATTTCCGAGACTTTGACTCACGGTCAAAAACTCACTCTTTGTAAGCATCTAAAGAGCATGTTGAAAGTAGGCGGTTTTTACTTGCTGTGATGAGTACTTCTTGTGCTCATGGTGTTTAGGGCATCCCATTAATTCCTGATTTCCGAGAACTTACCTCTCGCTCATAATCTCACTGTTTGAGAACTTGTAAGAGCATTTTGAAAGTAGGTGCTCTTTACTAGCTATTTACTACTACTACTGCTGTTTACTACCTGTGCGCACGGTGTGGAGCGCGTCCCGACAATTCCTGATTTCGGCGATTTTGACTCTCGGTCGTATTCTAACTCTTTGTAAACTTCTAAGAGCATGATGAAAGTAGGTGGTTTTTACTCGCTGTGATGAGTACTACTTGTGCGTACGGTGTGGGAAGCGTCCCATGAATTCCTGATTAGCAAGATTTTGACTCACTGTCATAATCTCACTCTTTGAAAACTTATAAGAGCATGTTGAAAGTACGTAGTTTCTACTAGCTGTGAACAGTTCCACTCTTGCGCACGGTATGGAGCCCGTCCCATTAATTCCTCAATTTCGAGATTTTGACTCTTGGTCATAACTTCAGTCTTTGATAAATTGTAGGAGCATGTTTAAACTAGGTGGTTTGTACTAGCTGTGATGGGTACTACTTGTACGAACAGTGTGGAGCGCCTCCCATCAATTCCTGATTTCCGAGAATTTCAGAACAATTCCTGATTTCCGAGAATTTGACCGTCGGTCAAAATCTCACTCTTTGAAAACCTGTATGAGCATGTTGAAAGTAGGTGTATTTTACCTGCTGTGATAAGTACTACTTGTACCGCATGGTGTGGAGCGGGTACCATCAGTTCCTGATTTCCAAGATTTTGACGCACGGTCCTAATCTCACTGTTTGAGAATAAGTCAGAGCATGTTGAAACTAGGTGGTTTTTACTAGATCTAATGAGTACTCCTTGTGCGCACGGTTTGTTGCGCGTCCCATCTATTTTTGATTTCCGAGATTCTTACTCTTGGTCATAATCTCAGTGTTTGTAAGCTTGTAAGAGAATGTTGAATGTAGGTGCTTTTTACTAGCTGTGATGAGTACTACTTGTGCGCACGGTGTGGAGCGCGTGCCATCAATTCCTTATTTCCGAGATTTATACTCTCTTTTACAATCTTACTCTTTGAACACTTGTAAGAGCACGTTTAAAGTAGGTTTTTATTAGCTGTGATGAGCACCACCTTTGAGCACGGTGTGGGACGTGTCCAATGAATTCCTGATTTCCAAGAATGTGACTCTCGGTCATAATTTCTCTGCTTGAGAAATTGTCACAGCTTGTTGAAAGTAGATGCTTTTTACTTGCTCTGATGAGTACTACTTGTGCGTACTTCCCAGATTTTGACTCTCGGTCATAATGTCACCTTTTGTAAACTTTTAAGAGCGTGTTGAAAGTAGCTGCTCCTTACTAACTGTGATGATTACTGCTTGTGCGCACTGTGTGGAGCGTTCCCATCAATTCCTGATTTTCGAGATGTTGACTTTGGCTCAAAATCTCAGTATTGAAAACTTCTAAGAGCATGTTGAAAGTATATGGTTTTTACTGGCTTGTGATTAGCACTACTTGAGCGCACGGTGTGGAGCGCGTGCCATGAATTCCTCATTTACGAGATTTTTACTTTCCACAAAATCTTACTCTTTGAAAAGTTGTAAGAGCATGTTGAAAATTAGTAGTTTTTACTATACGTGATGAGAACTAATTGTGTGCACGGTGAGGAGCGCGTCCCATCAATTCCTGATTTCGGAGATTTTGTCTCTCATTCTTTGAACACTTGTAAGAGCATGTTGAAAGTAGGTGGTTTTTACTAGCTATTATGAGTACCACATCTGCTGATAGAGAGGAGCCCGTTCCAAATATTCCTGATTTTTGGAGATTCTGACTTTGGATAATAATCTCACTCTTTTAAAACTTGTATGAGCATGTTGAAAGTATGTGGTATTTACTAGGTGTGATAAGTACTGCTTGTGCGCACGGTGTGCAGAGCTATCATCAATTCCTGATTTCCGAGAATTTTACTCTCCTCATAATCTCACTCTTTGATAACTTGTAAGAGCAATGTGATAGTAAGTGGTTTTTACTAGCTGTGATAAGTACTAATTGTTTGCACGGTGTAGTGCCAGTAGTACTCATCAAATGTACTAACAACCACCTACTTCTAACATGCTCTTGCAAAATTTTAAACAGTGAGCTTGTGACCGAGAGTCACAATCTCTGAAAGCAGAAGTTGATGGAACGCGCTCCACACCTTGCGCACAAGTAGAAATAATGACAGCTAGTAAAAACCACCTACTTTCATCATGCCCTTAAGAGTTTTAAAAGAGAGAGACTATGACCTAGAGTCAAAATCTCGGAAGTCAGTCATGGATGGGACGCCCTCCTCAGCGTGCGCAAAAGTAGTGCTCATCTCAGCTAGTAAAAGCCACCTACATTCAACATGCTCTTCCAAGTTTCTAAAACAGTAAGATTATGACCGAGAATCAAAATCTCGGAAGTCAGGAATTGATGGCACGCGCTCCACACCATGCGCAAAAGTAGCACTCATCACTGCTAGTAAATCCACATACCCTCAACATGCTCTTAGAAGTTTACAAAGAGTGAGATTATGACAGTAAGTCAAAATCTTGCAACTCAGGAATTGATGGGACGCTCTCCACACCGTGCGGAATAGTAGCACTCATCACAACTAATTAAAACCGCCTACTTTGAACATGCTCTTACAAGTTTTCAAAGAGTGAGATTTTGACCGACGGTCAAATTCTCGGAAATCAGGAATTGTTGTGAAGCGCTCCACACCGTGCGCACAAGTAGTACTATTCACAGCCAGGAAAAAGCACCTACTTTAAACATGCTCTTTCAAGTTTTGAAAGACTGAGATTATGATGGAGAGTCAAAATTTCGGAAATCAGCAATTGATGGAACACGCTAAACACCGTGCGTACCAGGAGTACTCATCACAGATAGTAAAAACCACCTACTTTAACATGCTCTTACAAGTTTTGAAATGGTGAGATTATAAGAGCGAGTCAAAATCTAACAAATCAGGAAATAATGGGACGCTCTCCACACCGTGCGCAAAAGTAGTACTCATCACAGCTAGTAAAACCCACATACTTTGAACATCCTCTTACAAGTTGTCAAAGAGTGAAATTATGACCGAGAGTCAACTTCTCGGAAATCAGGAATTGACGGGACGCGCTCCACACCGTGCGCACAAGTAGTACTCATCACAGCTAGTAAAAAGCAGCTATTGTGAAGTTTTAAAAGGGTGAGATTATAACTCAGAACCATAACCTCGGAAATTAGGATTTGATGGGACGCGCAACAAGCCGTGCGCACAAGAAGTACTCATTACATCTACTAAAAACCACCTAGTTTCAACATGCTCGGACTAGTTCTCAAACAGTGAGATTATGACCCTGCGTCAAAATCTCGGAAATCAGGAATTTATGGTACTCGCTCCACACCGTGCGGTACAAGTAGTAGTCATCACAGCAAGTAAAATATACCTACTTTCAACATGCTCTTACAAGTTTTGAAATGGTGAGATTATAAGAGCGAGTCAAAATCTAACAAATCAGGAAATGATGGGACGCGCTCCACACCGTGCGCAAAAGTAGTACTCATCACAGCTAGTAAAACCCACATACATTCAACATCCTCTTACAAGTTGTCAAAGAGTGAAATTATGACCGAGAGTCAACTTCTCGGACATACTTCTTCAACTTGCTCTAAGAACTTGCTCTAAGAAGTTTTCAAAGAGTGAGATCATGACGGAGAGTCGAAATCTCGGAAAGAAGGAGTTGATGGCACGCGCTACACAGCGTGCGTACCAGGAGTACTCATCATAGCTAATAAAAAGTACCTACTTTAAACATGCCCTTACAAGTTTACAAAGAGTGAGATTATGACCGAGGGTAAAAATCTCGGAACTCAGGAATTGATGGTAGCCGCTCCACACCCTGCGTGCAAGTGGAACTCATCACAGCAAGTATAATCCACCTTCCTTTAACATGCTCATACAAGTTTTTGAAGAGTGAGATTATGACCGCGGGTCAAATTCTCCGAAATCAGGAATTGTTGGGACGCGCTCCACACCGTGCACACAACTAGTACTCATCACAGCTTGTAAAAACCACTTATTTTCACATTGCTCTTACAAGTTTTCAAAGAGTGAGATTATGAGGAGTGTAAAAATCTCCTAAATCAGGAATTCATGGCACGTGCTCCACACCGTGCGCACAAGCGGTCCTCATCACGCCTAGTAAAAACAACCTACTTTCAACGTGCTCATAAAGGTTTTAAAACAGTGAAATTTTGAGAGAGTGTCAAAATATCGGAAATCAGGAATTGACGAAACAGGCTCCACATCGTGCGCACAAGTAGTACTCAAGACAGCTAGTAGAACCATTTCCTTTTAACATGCTCTTACAAGTTTTCAAAGAGTGAAATTATGACCGAGAGTCAAAAGCTCGAAAATGAGGAATTCATTGGACGGCCTAAGCACCGTGCACACAAGTAGTACTCATAACAGCTAGAGTCGTAATCTCGGAAATCCGGATTTGCTGGGCCGTGCTACACACAGTCTGCACAAGTATTACTCATCACAGCTAGTTAAAACAACTGACTTTCAACATGCTCTAACAAGTTTTTAAAGACCGAGATTATGACAGAGAGTCGAAATCTCGGAAATCAGAAATTGATAAGACGCGTTCCACACCGTGGACACAATTAGTACTCATCGCAGCTAGTAAAAACCACTTACTTTCAACATGCTCTTCAAAGAGTGAGATTATGAGCAAGTGTCAATTAGGAAATGATGGTACCCGCGCCACACCGTGCGTACAAGTAGTACTCATCACAGCAAGTAAAATCCACCAACTTTCAACTTGCTCATACAAGTTTTCAAACACGACCAAATTTTCGTGTTTCACTCCCCCACCGACGCAGCACCACAGTTTCTTTAGACACTAATCCCCTTGATTCATTTGTAGTTTCAACATGCTCTGACTAGTTCTCAAACAGTGACATTATGATGGCACGCGCTCCACACCGTGCGTACCAGGAGTACTCATCACAGCTAGTAAAAACCACCTATTTTCACCATGCTCTTACAAGTTTTGAAAGTGAGTGAAAATCTTACAAATCAGTAATTGATGGGACGCGCTCCACATCGTGCGCACAAGTAGTACTCACTACAGCTAGTAAAAAGCACCTAATGTCAACATGCTCTGACTAGTTTTCAAAGAGTGAGATTATGAACGAGAGTCAAAATCTTGGAAATCAGAAATTGATGGGACGCGCTCCACACCGTGCGCAAAAGTAGTACTCATCATAGCTAGTAAATTCCACATACTTTCAAGACGCTCATACAAGTTTACAAAGAGTGAGATTTTGACCGACAGTCAAATTCTCGGTAATCAGGAATTGTTGGGCCGTGCTCAACACCGTGCGCACATGTAGTACTCATCAAAGCAAGTAAAAAGCATCTATCTTCAAAATGCTCTAACAAGTTTTCAAAGAGTGAGATTATGACCAAGGGTCAAAATCTCCGAAATGAGGAATTGATGGTATTCGCTCCACACCGTTAGTACAAGTGGAACTAATCACAGCAAGTAAAATCCACCTTCCTTTAACATGCTCATACAAGTTTTTAAAGAGTGAGATTATGACCGTGCGTCAAAATCTCCGAAATCAGGAATTGATGGCACGCGCTCCACACCGTGCGCAAAAGTATTACTCATCACAGCTAGTAAAAATCACATACTTTCAACATGCTCTTACAAGTTTTCAAACAGGGAGATTATGACCAAGAGTCAAATTATCGGAAATCAGGAATTGATGGGATGCGCCCCACACCGTGCGCTAAAGTAGTACTCATCACAGCTAGTAAAATCCACATACTTTCAAAATGTTCTTACAAGTTGTTAAACAGTGAGATTATGAACGAGAGTCAAGTTCTCGGAAATCAGGATTTGCTGGGACAGTGCGAACAAGCAGAGAAGACAACTTACTTTCAACATGCTCTTACAAGTATTCGAAGAGTGAGATTATGACCGAGAGTCAAAATCTTTGAAATCGGGAATTCATGGGACGCCCTCCACACCGTGCGCACAAGTGGTGCTCATCACAGCTAGCAAAAACCACCTACTTTGAACATGCCCATACAAGTTTTCAAAGAGTGAGATTATGACCGCGGGTCAAATTCTCGGATATCAGGAGTTGATGGGACGCACTCAACATAGTGCGCCCAACTAGCACTCATCACAGCTAATAAACACACCACCTACTTTCACATTCCTCTTACAAGTTTTCAAAGAGTGAGATTATGAGGAGAGTAAAAAATCTCGGGGACGCGCTCCACACCGTGCGCTCAAGTAGTACTCATCAGAGCCAGTAAGAACCACCTTTTTGCAAATTGCTCCTCCAAGTTTTAAAAGAGTGACATTATGACCGATATTTAAAATCTCGGAAATCAGTCCTGGATGGGACGCCCTCCACAGGGTGCGCACAAGTAGTGCTTATCACAGCTAGTAGAAACCATCTACGTTGAAGATGCTCTTAAGAGATTTCAAAGAGAGAGACTATGACCGAGAGTCAAAATCTCGGAACTCAGGAATTCTTGGCACCCTCTACACACCGTTCTTACCAGTAGTACTCATCTCAACTAGTAAACACCACCCACTTTCAAAATGGTCTTATCAGCTTTAAAGGACTGAGATATTGACAATAAGTCAAAATCTTTCAAATCAGGAAAATATATGACGCGCTCCACACCGTGCGCAATAGTAGTACTCATCACAGCTAGTTAAAACCACCTACTTTCAACATGCTCTTACAAAGTTTTGAAACATTGAGATTATGACTGAGAGTGAAAATCTTGGAAATCAGGAATTGATGGGAGGCGCTACACACCGTGCACACAAGTAGTACTCATAACAGCTAGTAAAAACCACTACTTTCAACATGTTCTTACAAGTCTTCCAAGAGTGAGATTATGACTTAGAGTCAAAATCTCGGAAATCAGAAATTGAAGGTATGCACTCCACACCGTGCGAACAAGTAGTGCTCATCACAGCTAGTAAAAAGCACGCATTTTCAACATGTTCTTACAATTTTTAAAGAAGTGAATATATGACCGAGAGTCAAAATCTCCGCAGTCAGCAATTGATGGGACGCGTTCTACACCGTGCGCACAAGTGGTACTCATCACAGCTAGAGAAAACCTCCTACTTTGAACATGCTCTTACAAGTTTTGTAAGAGTGAGATTATGACAGAGATGCAAAATCTCGGAAATCAGTGATTGGTGGGACGCGCTCCACACCTTGCGAACAAGTAGTGCTCATCACAGCTGGTAAAAACCACCAACTTTAAATATGCTCTTGCCAGGTTTCAAAGAGTGAGATTATGACGGAGAGTCAAATATCTCCGAAATCAGGAATTCATTGTACCCGCTCCACACCGTGCGTATAAGTAGTACTCATCAAAGCTAGTAGAAACCACCTACTTCCAACATGCTATTACAAGTTTTCAACGAGTGAGATTATGACCGAGATTCAAATTCTCGGAAATCAGGAATTCATGAGAGGCGCTATCCAACTTGCGCTCAAGTAGTACTCATCACAGCTAGTAAAAACCACCCACTTTCAACATGCTCTTACAAGTTTTCAAACATTGACATTATCAGCGAGAGTCAAAATCTCGGAAATCAGGAATTGATTGGACGCGCAACACACCGTTCGCTCAAGGAGTACTCATTACATCTAGTAAAAACCACCAAGTTTCAACATGCTCTGACTAGTTCTGAAAAAGTGACATTATGACCGAGGGTCAAATTCTCGGAAATGAGGAATTGTTGGCACGCCCTCCACACCGTGCACACAATTAGTCCTTATCACAGCTTGTAAAAACCACTTACTTTCACATTACTCTTACAAGTTTTCAAAGAGTGAAATTATGAAGAGAGTAAAAATTTCGTAAATGAGGAATTCATGGGAAGCGATCCACACCGTGCGCTCAAGTGGTACTCATCACAGCCAGTAAAATCCACCTACCTTAAAGATTCTCCTACAAGTTTTCAAAGAGTGAGATTTTGAGTGAGAGTCAAAATCTCGAAAATCAGGAATTGATGGGAGCGCTCCACACCGTGCGCACAAGCAGTACTCATCACACCTAGTAAAAACCACTTACTTTCAACATGCTCTTCAAAGAGTAAGATTATGGGCGAGTGTCAAAATCACGGAAATCAGGAATTGATGGGACGCGCTACACACCGTGCGCAAAAGTAGTACTCATCACAGCTAGTAAAAACCACATACTTTCAACATGCTCTTAAAAGTTGTCAAACTGTGAGAGTATGACGGAGAGTCAAGTTCTCGGAAATCAGGAATTTATGGGACGCGCTCCACAAAGTGCGCACAAGTAGTACTCATCACAGCTAGTAAAATGCAGCTACTGTCAACATGCTCATACAAGTTTTCAAAGTGTGAGATTATAACACTGAATGAAAATTTTGGAAATTAGGAATTGCTGCACGCGCTTCACACCGTGCGTACCAGGAGTACTCATCACAGCTAGTAAAATCCACCTAGTTTAAACGTCCTCTTACAAGTGTACAAGGAGTAAGATTATTAAAGAGAGTCAAAATCTCGGAAATCAGGAATTGATGGGACGCGCTACACAACATACGCACAGGTAGGACTCATCAGAGCTTGTAAAAACATCCTATTTTCAACATGCTCGTAGAGGTGTTAAAAGAGTAACATTATGACCGAGATTCAAAATTTTGGAAGTGAGTCATGGATGGAACGCCCTCCAGAGCGTTTGCAGAAGTAATTCTCATCACAGCTAGTAAAAACCACCTTTATTCAAAATGCTCTTAACAGTTTTGAAAGAGAGAGACTATGACGGAGAGTCAAAATCTCAGAAGTCAGGAATTGATGGTACGCGCTCCACACCGTGCGTACCAGTGGTTCTCATCACAGCTAGTAAAACGACCTACTTTCAACATGCTGATACAAATTTTCAAAATCAAAATCTTGCAAATGATGAATTTATGGGATATGCTCCACACCGTGCGCACAAGTAGTACTAATGACAGCTACTAAAAACCACCTTCTTTCAACATGCTCTTAGAAGTTTACAAAGAGTTAGATTATGACCCAGAGTCAAAATCTCCGAAATCAGGAATTGATGGCACGCGCACCACACCGTGCGCACAAGTAGTACTAATCACAGCTAGTAAAAACCATCTACTTTCAACATGCTCTTAGAAGCTTACAAAGAGTTAGATTGTGACCGAGAGTCAAAATCTCCGAAATCAGGAATTGATGGGACGCGCTCCACACCGTGCGCACAAGTAATACTCATCATAGCTAGTAAAAAGCACCTACTTTCAACATGCTCTTACAAGTTCACAAACAGTTAGATTACGACCGAGAGTCAAGTTCTCGAAAATCATGAATAGATATGACACGCTCCACACCGTTTGCACAAGTAGTACTGTTGAAAGCTGGTAAAAAGCACCTTCTTTCAGCATGCTGTTGCAAGGTCTCGAAGAGTGACATATTCTGATAGAGAGTCAAAATCTTGGAAACCAGGAATTGATGGGACGCGCTCCACACCATTAGCACAAGTAGTACTCATCACAGCTAGTAAGAACAACCTACTATCAACATGCCCTTTAGAAGTTTACAAAGAGTGAGTCTATGACCTACTTTCAACATGGTCTTACAAGTTTTTAAAGTGTGAGATTATGACAGTAAGTCAAAATCTTGCAAATCAGAAATTGATGGAACGCGCTCCACACCGTGGGCAATAGTAGTACTCATCACAGCTAGTAAAAACCACGTACTTTCAACATGCCCTTACAAGTTCTCAAAAAGTGAGATTATGATCGAGATTTAAGTTGTCGGAAATCAGTAATTGATGGGATGCGCTACACTCCACGCGCACAAGTAGCACTCATCACAGCTAGTAAAAACCACGTACTTTCAACATGCTTTTACAAGTTTTCAAAGAGTGACATTACGACCGAGACTCAAAATCTCGGAAATCAGTCATGGATAAAAGTAGTGCTCATCACAGCAAGTAAAAACCATCTACATTCAACATGCTCTTAAGAGTTTTCAAAGAGAGAGACTATGACCCAGAGTTAAAATCTCGGAAGTCAGGAATCGATGGCACTAGCTGCACACCGTGCGTACCAGTAGTACTCATCACAGCTAGTAAACACCACCTACTTTCAATATGCTCCTACAAGTTCTCAAACAGTGAGATTAGAAAATTGATGGAACGCGCTATTCACCTTGCGCACAAGTAATACTCATCACAGATAGTAAAATCAACCTACTTTTTACATTCTTTTAGAAGTTTTCAAAGAGTGAGCTTATCACCGAGATTTAAAATCGAGGAAATAAGGAATTGCTGGGACGCACTCTACACCGTACCCACAGTAGTGCTCAGCACAGCTGGTAAAAACCATCTTTTTTCAACATGTTCTTACAAGTTCTCAAAAAGTGAGATTATGATCGAGATGTAAGTTGTCGGAAATCAGTAATTGATGGGATGCGCTACACTCCACGCGCACAAGTAGCACTCATCACAGCTAGTAGAAACCACGTACTTTCAACATGCTGTTATAAGTTTTCAAATAGCGAGAGTTTGACCGAGATTCAAATTCTCGGAATCAGTCATGGATAGGACGCCCTCCACAACATACGCACAAGTAGTGCTCATCACAGCAAGTAAAAACCACCTACATTTAACATGTTCTTAAGAGTTTTCAAAGACAGAGACTATGACCGAGATTCAAAATCTCGGAGGTCAGGAATTGATGGCGAGAGCTCCACACCGTGCGTACCAGTAGTACTCACCACAGCTAGTACAAACCAGCAAGTTTCAACACGCTCTTACAACTTTTCAAAGATTGAGATCATGACAGTGAGTCAAAATCTCGGAAATCAGGAATAGATAGGACGCACTCAAAACCGTGCGCGCAAGTACTACTCATCACAGCTGGTAAAAAGCACCTTTTTTCATCATCCTTTTATAACTTTTCAAAGAGTGACATTATGAACGAGATTCAAATTCTCCGAATCAGTCATGGATAGGACGCCCTCGGAACCGTGCGTACAAGTAGTACCCATCGCAGCTAGTAGAATTCACCTACTTTCAACATGCGCTTACAAGTTTAAAGTTTCTACAAGTTTTTGACCGAGAGTCATAATCTCGGAAATTAGGAATTGTTGGGACGGGCTCCATGCCATGAGGAAAAGTGGTACTCAACACAGCTAGTAAAAACCACCTACTTTCAACTTTCTCTTACAAGTTTTCAAAGAGTGATAATATGACAATGAGTCAAAATCTTGGAAATAAGGAATTGATGGGACGCGCTCCACACAGGTTGCACATGTAGAACTCATCACAGGTAGCACCAAACACCAACTTGATAACATGCTCTTGCAAGTTTTCAAGAGTGAGATTATGACTGAGAGTCGTAATCTCGGAAATCAGGAATTGCTGGGACGCGCTCCACACCGTTTGCACAAGTAGTACTCATCACAGCTAGTAAAAACCACTTACTTTCAACATGCTGTTACAAGTTTTCAAAGACTGAGATTATGACCGCGAGTTAAAATCTCGGAAATCAGGAATTGAAGGGATGCGCTACACACCGTGCGCACAAGTAGTACTCATAACAGCTAGTAAAAACCACCTACTTTCAAGATGCTCCTACAAGTTCTTAAACAGTGAGATCAGAAAATTGATGGAACGCGCTATTCACCTTGCGCACAAGTAATACTCATCACAGATAGTAAAATCAACCTACTTTTTACATTCTTTTAGAAGTTTTCAAAGAGTGAGCTTATCACCGAGATTTAAAATCTAGGAAATAAGGAATTGCTGGGACGCACTCTACACCGACCCACAGTAGTGCTCAGCACAGCTGTTAAAGCGCCGACTTGGAACATGCTGTTACAAGTTTTTAAAGAGTGAGATTATGATCAAAAGTCAAAATCTCCGAAATCAGGAATTGTTGGGACGGGCTCCCCTTCCAAGAGGACATGTGGTACTCATAACAGCTAGTAAAAACCACCTACTTTCAACATGTTCTTACAAGTTTTCAAAGAGTGAGATTATGACAGTGAGTCAAAATCTTGCAAATCAGGAATTGAAGGTACGGGCTCAGCACCGTGCGCACAAGTAGTACTCATCACAGCTAGTAAAAACCAGCTGCTGTCATCATGCTCTTACAAGTAGTACTCATCACAGCTAGTAAAAACCAGCTGCTGTCATCATGCTCTTACAAGATTTCAAAGGGTGAGATTATAACCGAGATTCAAAATTTCCTCTTGCAAGATACGAAAGAGTGACATTATGACCGAGAGGCAAAATCTCAGATATCAGGAATTGATGGGACACGCTCCACATGATGCGCATAAGTAGTACTCATCACAGTTAGTACAGAGCACATACTTTCAACATCATCTTGCAAGATACGAAAGAGTGACATTATGACCGAGAGGCAAAATCTCAGATATCAGGAATTGATGGGACACGCTCCACATGATGCGCATAAGTAGTACTCATCACAGTTAGTACAGAGCAGCAACTCTCAACACGCTCTTACAAGTTTACAAAAGGTGACGTTATGACTGAGAGTCAAAATCTGGGAAGTGCGCACAAGTGGTACTCATCACAGCTAGTAAAAAGCATCCACTATCAACATGCTCTGACAATTTCTCAAACAGTGAGATTATGACCGAGAGTCACATTCTTGGAAATCAGGAACTGTTGGGACACGCCCCACACCGTGCGTAAAGGTAGTGCTCCTCACAGCTAGAAAAAACCACCTACTTTAAACGTGCTCTTACAAGTGTACCAGGAGTAAGATTATTAAAGAGAGTCAAAATCTCGGAAATCAGGAATAAATGGGACGCACTCCACACCGTGCACGCAAGCAGTACTTATCACAGCTAGTGAAAACCACCTAACTTCAACATGCTCTTACAAGATTCCAAAGAGTGAGATTATGATCGAGAGTCAAAATCTCAGATATGAGAAATTGATGGCACGCGCTCCACACCGTGCGCAGGAATAGTACTCATCAACGCTAGTTAAAAGCACCTACTTTCAACATGCTCTTACAAGTTTACAAAGAGTGAGATTATGACCGAGACTCAAAATCTCGGAAATCGGGAATTGATGGGACGCGCTACATAACATACGCGGAAGTAGTACTCATCAGAGCCAGTAAAAACCACGTATTTTAAACATGCTCGTAGAAGTTTTCAAACAGTGACATTATGACCGAGATTCAAAATCTCGGAAATCAGTCATGGATGGAACGCACTCCACACCGTGCGTACCAGTAGTACTCATCACAGCCAGTAAAAACCACCTACTTTCAACTTGCTCTTACTACTTTTTAAAGAGTGGGATTATGACCGACAGTCATAATCTCCTAAAACAGAAATTGATGGAACGCGCTACACACCTTGCGCACAAGTAATACTCGTCACAGCTAGTAAAATCAACCTACTTTTAACATTCTTTTACAAGTTTCAAAGAGTGAGATTATCACCGAGCTTGTAAGAGGATGTTGGAAGTAGGTGGTTTTTAGTAGGTGTGATGAGTCCTACTTGTGCGCACAGTGTGGAGCGCGTACCATTAATTCCTGATTTGCGACATTTTGACTCACTGTCATAATCTCACTCTTTGAAAATTTGTAAGAGCATGTTGAAAGGAGGTGGTTTTTACTAGCTATGATGAGTACTAGTGGTACGCGCGGTTTGGAGCACGTGCTATCAAGTCCTGACTTCCGAGATTTTGACTCTCGGTGATAGTTTCTCTTTGAAAACTCTGAAGAGCATGTTGAATCTAGGTGGTTTTTACTTGTTGTGATGAGCACTACTTGTAAGCACGATGTGGAGGGCGTCCCATCCATGATTGATTTCCGAGGTTTTGAATCTCCGTCATAATCTGACTCTTTGAAAACTTGTAAGAGCATGTTGAAAGAAGGTGCTTTTTACTAGCTGCGATGAGTACTACTATTGCGCATGGTGTGCAGCGCGTCTCATCAATTACTGATTTCCGAGAATTTGA
>JAEMWC010001740.1:0-47500 GCA_016490735.1 Pachyseris speciosa | reverse complement strand
TTGTTGCGCTAATGCACATGTCATCGGCTTCCCCGTGGGGTCGACCCCCAGGCCTACCAGGGAGATATGTGGGAGAATACAAGGAGATTGATGGGATTCTTTGCCCGAGGGTGGGGGAAAATCTTGACATTGGTTTACGATCAAAGATTTGGGGGTAGGGGAATTCACAAGTTTGAAAAGGATGTCACGGGGATTTTCAGCTGAGAGACACCTCACCCAGGGGACTTTGTCTTGAGAGATTCCCCGCCACCTCGGGGAAATTCCTCAAGTTTGCTTGACTGATTTTACAATCCCCCTGGTTAGCCCGGGGGTCGACCCCACGGGGAAGCCAATGACATGTGCATAACGATGCCACAAGAAAAGTTATTTAAGTTTAAAATGTCGATAACGTGACATACGGCAACTTTTGTCACTTTTTGCGATGTTCGAGAGCCTATAATTATTAGGAAAGCTAAGGAGACAGGGATGAAATATGGAGAGATGGAATCACTGTTCTCAGTAGTTTTGTGAAATACGCTATTAATTGCGGGCTTTTTAGTATAAACACAGTTATTCAATTTCAAAAGTTCCTTTATTTTTTAATGGTGAGTTGCGTTTCAAAACGTCCTTAAACGACAGTTAATATGTGCCATGTCGGGAGTTCAACAATTAAGGAAAAACAAACAGAGACAGTGCTGAAAAATTAAGAGATGGAACGATCATTCACTGTACTTTCAGAGGATATTTCATTTGTTGCGCTAACGATGCCACAAGTAAAGTTATTTAAGTTTAAAATGTCGATTACGTGACATATACTGGCAACTTTCGCGATGTTCGAGAGCCTATAATTATTACAAGCTAAGGAGACAGGATTGACATATGGAGAGATGGAATCACTGTTATAAGCAGTTTTATGGTATATGCCATTAGTCGTGTTTTAAATATCGCGAAAATAATTATTCAATTTCAAAATTAGCTTTACTGGTTGACGGCAAAAACGCTGGTCAATGTGCACGATGTTTGCGCCTTTATAATTAGTGCAAAAACACACATGTAAAGTTGGGGTTCTGGGACAGTTTCACACAATAAAATACATATCAAACAAAGCCTCGTTGCTTTGCTCCTCGGCTTTGTTTGATATGTATTTTATTGTGCTTACTGCTCCCAGAACCCCCACTTTACATGTGTGTGAAACAAAACCGGTTTTAACCAGTTTGAACCAGTTCTGCAGCCAAAGCAATGCAATTTGTCCTACCACATCACCCCTATTGAAGAAAAGTGCACACATTATATACCCCAAGATGGCAGCAGCACGTGTTGGTGATGACGTGCTTGCCGAGTTTTACGGAAATGACGTGCCGGCGGGGGTAAACCCTCGGGCAGGAGGAAACCCCGGGCCGCCCGCCCAAGCCGAACTTGACAGACTTGACAGACTTGAACTATTAGCAAAACAAGAGGGGTTCTCTTCTTTTGAAGAATTACAAAAATTTGCTGTTTCAACGGATGATGAAAATGACTATTGGGTTTACGGTGATGATGATTCTGAGACAGAAGAAGAGCAAAAAAGGAGGGAAGAAAAGGAGCTGGAAGAAGCCCGCGAAGAATTGGAATATATGAACTCTCTTTGCGAATGCTGTTTTATTCCAAGAGAGTTTTGTTCTTCCGCTGATGATAATTTAATTCTTTCACCAGAGATCACAAGCAATTTCTTGCTTTGTGAACCCATGAAAAATGTAATAAAAAATAGAAGAACGGGGGGAAATGGGTTGGGATGAGGTTAATGAAGTTATATCTAATGCCCCCGTGTGTTACAGACAAAAACCGAATTACAAGATTATTGTATTCAAAATATTTACCTTGTGCTTACAATGGGCTTTGTGACTTATGCCCCAAAACAGGAGACAAAAAACACTTTATTGAACCACCTTGGTTTAGCCCCGAAGACTATGAAGAAGGATTTTTGAAATTTTGGTGAGACAGCATTTCGCATCTCTTATGTTAAACAAAATATATATATATAATGAGTCGCTTGATTGAAATTATTGACAGCGCAGCCGTTTTTTCATTTTGTGGTTACATTTTATTTAGGGAGGATATAAGGAGATTTTTAGAAAGGCGTTTTCGCCCCGAGGACGAAAATAATATAGATGAGGAGCGCGGGCCCAGAAACCAACAAGAGGCAAACGCAATTGCTGCTGAAAATGCAAACGCGGTGCGCAATGAATTTGCGAAAGCCTACCTTGGCCTAATGACCCGCCATGAAAATGAGGCGAAGAGGACCATAATCAACCGGCTGCGGTATGACCAGCAGGATGAAAATGAATTGGTTACGATAAAACAAATTAAGTCGGAAATAAATAATCAACAATTTTCTCAAGGTCCTGATAGAATAGCCAGACCCATACTTTGCACAAAGTGTAGAAAGCAATTGATATTATTAAAAGAACCTTGAATACAGCCATTCGGCCACAGCAACTGATTATGAGGTACTAATTCGTGTGTGGTCACGGGCAACACATCTCCGAAATGCTCTAAATGCCAACAAAATCCGCCAGGCAGTGTTTGATGCACTGGTAGACTGTTGGAACGGCTCAAGTATTGTGTGTGTGGACGGCCGCATACCCCGCATACTTGGGGCGCTGGTTTTGCTCGATTTTGATGACCGAAACTGGGAAATGAAAAGGTTAGAAGACATAAAAAACCATCTATTCGAGCTCACATGTTCTACAATTCAGCAGAGAGCCATTGAAGCTTCCAAAAGTTCCGACCAGCGTTTATCCGCAGTTGGGAAAACCTTCCTTGCCCGGTCATTACAAGAAATCGAAGAAATAGGTGAAATCGACAAAACAATTGAAGAAGAGTGGGTTCATCAGACAAAAGAACACATCACCAAAGTTCTTAAAGCTGAGATAACGGTGATAAAAAATAGTCTTCCTAACGCAATACCAAAAGAAATTGAAAAAGATATTATAGATGAAGCTTTGGGGGCACTGTAATATATTTAATATGCAATTTTGTTTTATCTCATTCGAAAGTTGTTGGGGGTTTTCCCTTTGAATTACTCATCGAATTACATCATAACTTTTGGTAGCTAAAAAAATGCTTTTGTTTCAATGCACATTCCTGAAGGCTTAACTTTTTTCAAGCCAAAAGGAATGTTAGCCTTCAGGAATGTAAACAAATATGCAAAGATTCGCCATCTTTGTTTTTTTCTGCATCTTTCATCGCTTCAACAAATTCAAAGGTGATTTGTTTGACCTCCCTTTGCCAAACAGGCGTTGAAAGCTCAATGAAAAAACAGCTAATATCATGGAACAGAGAAATCATTCTGCCCTATAATATTTACATTAGACGTTTGTTTAATTTGGTGTTTTCAATAAACTTATATAGAATCTCACCTTTTCTCCCTCAAATTCTAGTTAAAATCTGCGCTTGCCGCGACTTTTTTTCTGAATTCCTCGCGAACCTCTTCTCTTATTTTTTTTAAGATCTGGAGGGATTGTATCGGGCTGTTTTTTTGCGAATCTTGCACGCAAGGCCTCTTTCATGTGGGAATAACTCCTCATTTCATGCGTGACCTTTTTAAACTCGTCATCCGAAATTCGGTTATTATCAAGAGCCTTTGAAACAAAGGAGTTGATTGTGTCAGATTTTGCAGCGGACAGAGCACAAAGTTTGCTGTGTTTGTTTACTTTATTTTCAAGTTTTCTGTTAACACCAGACAAAACAGTGGAAACAGCACAACAAACACCCCCCACAACACCGAGGGGAACACTGACCACAATTCCAACGCCCGTCAGTGCAGATGCAACAGCCCCCGAAGACAAAGCTGTTGTTGCAACTTCAAGACCTGCAACAGCATAGCTGCAGGCTTTTTGGGCCTTTTTGTATTTTTTCAGAACAACTCTGTAGTGTTCCGTTTCATCAGATAGCCGTTTCTCAATTTGGCTAATTGCAGTAAGCCGGTAAGTTTCGGCATTCGGAAGACTGGGATAAAGCGGTGTATACTGCTGTTCTGCAACGCTTTTGGGTGGAGTAAACGGCATCACATCCTCATTCGGCATGGTATAATTAACCAATTTTTTTTTTCTTTAAATTAACATCAACTCAAAGTAAAGACTTTGTCCGCGGAAATCAAACAGTTCTCCATTTTCATCTTTGACTGAAAGCGTCACACTGTTCACATGTTCACTTGTTGAAGCGGCGCGAAAGACTTGCTATTCGGACGCACGATTGTTTATTGTTTATTGTTTCGAAAGGTTCTCCAACAATGTCAAACTTGGCAAGAAGGTTTGTTCTTGCCCCATTCAACAAATTTTGGTTCTGGTCAACCAAATCACAGTAAATAAAGAAGACATTGGACATGTTGATTTTTGTAATTAATGCATCAATATTAATAACTTCGGAGACGCCAAGAAAATTTATTAATTTTTGGAAAACTTAATTTTGTTTTCATCATTTTTTATTACCAAAAGTCCAGTTGGACTATATGCCTCAGCGGTTACTTTTGTACCAAGTTCTTTAAAAACCGAATCAAGTGTTTTTGCCAGACTTTTTGGTGTGTAATTACCAGGAGGAAACGGTTGTCCAGCTGTGACTTGATTATGAAAATTCAACAATCTAATTGTCCCTGATTTTTCCAAATTAAGCCAAGAATTGCAAAGCGAGCAGGAAATAAGCTAGACATAATCAGCTTTCGGAACCCGCTCCTCGAAATATACGGTGCAGGGGTTTTCAGTTGTGGAATTTGTGATCACAACCATTTATTTAAGAGCATATTAAAATTCAATTGAAAATATCATCCTTTCATAAGATGGCAAATTTTTTGCAGTGGATGCAAACGTCAGAGACCCGCCAAATTTCAAAAAATGCAAAAGACAATGCTTGGCCCGAGTTTTTGTCGAAATTTCCCAATGCCGACAAGAGCAAATTTACCGCGGACGCCACGTTTACCGAAGGCCACAAGGCAACAGCGGAAATTATGTACAAAGCAGGGCCCAACTATCTGAAAAGCGTTTTTGGTTCAGACAAAAAATATTGGCCGCAAGCAATGAAACAGGCGTTGGGTATGCAACCAAGCAGGGGTTTCCCATCACAGCTTTCCGCCATTTCGGGGGATCCCCCACAGACAATCCCAGCGGTCGATTTTACAGAAAAAATTCAATCGCATATCGGCGAAAAGCTGAACGGTTTGCAAAAAATTTATGTAACACCCACAGACTTTTTCACAACGCAATACAGAAAAATTTTTAAAGACACAAAGATAACATTTAACACATCCAAAGTTGCCAGGAAATGGCTTGGCGGCCCACACATGGGGTTTTGGCCTCAACAACTGAACTTTGCGTTTTGGTGTGCAACAACGGGCTGTGGTGTCTCAAGAGAGATTTTGACGGGTGACGTTTTGTGGAATGCCCCAGAAGCAGAGCAGCTCCGCTCCTTTTACCTCTTTCACGTTTATTTCACAACAAGGCGAATTCTTTTTGAGATGGGCGGAATTCAAAGCATAAGCTCTCTGCCCGACGGCCCCAATTTCAACCAAAAAGACAACAAATACGACAAGGCTTCTTTCAGAAGAATTTGCGCAGAATTTGGTGTCAATCCAAGCTCAGACTTTCGTTTCACACACGGACAAAACCACGGCCTCGGATACGTATTCATTCAGTACGACAACGGAGACTTTGCGCAAAAGCTCTGGCAGTACCCCACACCTCTTTCAAACCCATCGAATCAAAGGTTTTCAAATGAAAGTGGAGCCAACACGGGAGAAGACGGCGGCAACGTTCTTCATTTCACCAGAAACGACCAGGGCGCAGACAAACAGTTTGAGTACTTTGTGCCGGATGTCGCGCACGGGCTAACTCAGGCCGGCATGGCCCGCCTGAACCAGTCAATAGAAGCGTTTGTTTACTACATTCTAGGCGCCCAGGTAAATGTAGGAAGCAGCATTCTTGGAAACGGCGGCAGAGCCAAGGAGGCTCAAAGAGAATTCCTTATTCTCATGGAGGACGCAATCCACACACCTGACATTTCGAAGAGCGTACAGCGATACCAACTTGCTGTGGACGAAGCAAAGGTTCGTTTGAGTCTGGCAGTCGCTCCGGGGTGTTGGCTGATGCCATCAAGGATGGTTTTGAACTAAGGAAGCGTTGTTGGTTACAACAACAAGCTTAAGCAGGCCACGCCAGGGATGAAACTAGGCGTAAACAACGATGTAAATCAGGGCACCAAAAAAGCTGCCCTTCACCTGATGCAAGGCGGGCCTTCAAAGGTCAACCCGCCAAACAGTCATCCATTAAACCCAATTCACAAAGCAGCAATGAAAGCTCAAAATCCTCCAAAAACAACGCCACCACCGAGCTTAAATTTGCAACAAACAACACAGCCTTCAGAGGAAGAACAAACTCCACCCGCAGACCCATAACGTGAATAAAATAGTTGTCGTGGTAGGAGCCCTTGTTCTTGCGGGGGTGGTTATCTTTTCAATGAGACGCCGCAAAACTAGCGATTCTTCTTAACATAGTTTTCTACCAGAAAAGCAACCACAGCCAGAATCAAAAGCCAAGTATGCTCAGCAAGAAAACTGATGGCCTGCCCAGCGGTTTTAAAAAGGAAAGAAACAATCGAGCCGATCGTTTTTCTTTCGGCCACCCTGTCTTCCGCGGCTTGTTTGTCAGAGGGGGAGGAGCCCGAATCGTCGATTATTTCCTGATCCAGTTCATTTTGGCGTTTAATCTCAGCTTCTTGTTCTTTCAGATCATCAAGGGTTTTTGTGTCATTGAGACCCCGTTCTAGAGCGTCTCTTTTTCTTTCTTTATCTTCAAGGCTTGCCCTTATTCGGCCAATAGTAGCCTTTTCTTGTGCTATTTGCTTGGCCTTCTGCTTCGCCTGTTTTTCCAAAGCAGTCACCTCCGTTTTCGCGTTTTCAAAATCTTCTCGATAGTTTTTGGCCCGCAGCTGCAGCCCGCGCAATTCAGATTCGAGGTTCGATTCCCCATATTGATCAATCTTGGCTTGAGTTTGTTCAAGTCTTATTCTCAGATCTTTTGCTTCTTGTACAGCTTTTTCGTTTTGTAAATTTAACCGCTCAGCTTCTTTAAGTTGTTTTTCTGCCTCTCTCAGGCTCTGCCGGGTTTCTCTTATTTCTTCATTATCGTTAGCAATCAGAGATTCAGCTTCAGGCCCAAGGCTTGTTTTAAACTTGTCTGTAATTTTTTTGAGAAGGCCTCCGCCATCCTTTCTAAGAATTTCGGTTTCACCGCCCTTTGAACCAAATGATACAATTGTTGTTTCATCCCCGGATTTTTTGCTGAAACCAATAGGACCCAATTTTGCAAAATCCACCCGGGGGAACTTCTTTTTTATGAAATCCTTTGCTCTTGCAAGCATAGCGGGTTTGTCATTTTGATGACTAAAACCCTCAAGTGAAGGAACGCCGCCAAAAGAGGTCTCAGCATAAGAAGTGTCCGGCAGCACACTCATTTCTTGTAAATGAGTCAGCAACGGAGTTTCTTCGCCACCATGATATGGTGTTGATGTGTATCCCGGTTGGTAGAAAGGCCGAGTCGTGTTATCCTCATTATCATCATCATTAGCTACCTCATCCAACAAAGGATCAAGATAATCGTTGTCAGGTACACCCCCTTCTGCCATTGCGTAATATATATATTTTTTAATTTTCCAATTGAATTATAATCACCAGATTATATTATGACCGCTGTTGAACCTATTCCTGCGGTTAGCCTTCTTCCAACGCACAAAGAAAAAATTCAAGGCGCCATGAAAGCCGAGCGCAAGATTAACCGAATAACATTTGACAAAAGTGAAGCCAACCCCGGCGAGACTCTTTATTTTTCTGTTCCCAAACTCAATGAAAACGAGGTACTTGTCCCCGGCACGCTTTCCCTGCTGTTCAACGTTGATTTAACAGGCGGCCACGCCAACAACCATCTAGTGCAAAACGTCTCGCGGGCGCTTGTTGACAAGCTGGTAGTGAAGTACGGGGGCACAATTCTGCAGGACACGGTCGGCTACGGCGTTTACAAAATCTGGGAGGACCTTTTCCTTTCTCAGGAGGAGAGGGATAATATGGTGCTCGAGGGTATCCAGAACGATGACCTCAACAAGATTCGATCAGGTGCCGGCGACAAGAAAACCTCAGGTGTCGATGCTGAAAACAAACTAGAGGGCATTTACAAAAACAAGTACCGTATCCGTCTCGACCACCAAATACTGGCCGATCACGGAATCTTTTACCCCCAAGCTCTTTACAACAACCTTCTGTTCGAACTTACCCTCGCAAATGGTGATAATGTCGTGAAAGGCTCAGACACCACAAACTTAAATACAAGCTGACAAACATCCAGATCGAGTACGAAATGATTCGAAGTGAATATTTGGCCAAAAAAGCTGTGGAAGCTTATACCTCGGGGGCTGAGTTCCTTTATGACCATGTGCACCGTGAAGAGGTTGTTTCATTTGCAAAGGGTTCTACAACACGTATAAATCTCCGCGTCAACCCACAAAGAAGGTCTTTGAAAGGGATTCCTCTGCTTTTCATCGAACCTTATAACGCGGGCGCCAGGGACTCGGAAACGTTTTTTAATCCCGACATAAAAAAGGTAAACGTCACGGTTAACGGCGCGCCCAACCGGCTGTACAACAACGGCCTCGATGGAAAGGACATTTGGGAGGAAGCCAACCGCTTTTTCATGAAAAAGGAGAATAAAACACAGCACATTAATTTGACAAAGTTTTACACAGGCGACCGATTCTGGCTTCTAATTGACTTGCGGTCAATGGCAGCCAATGAAATGCACGGAAGCGGGGTTAGACTTGTCAACACAAAGGATGGGGTACAGCTTGAGATCGAGCGGACCGCCAGCGGGTCTGGAAACGTCAATTGCCATGTTTTCACAATCAGCGACTCGCAGTTCAACGTACTGGATCGGCAATTGGAATCTGTGCAATACTAAACAAGCTGCGCTGGGGCTTTTGTATTTTTAACCCGCAGGGTATATGAACCCGGATAACATTCCATTCAACGCTCTTATCGTGGGGCTGGCAAATTCAGGCAAAACAAGGTTCGTGGTTGACCAGCTCAGGGGCCCTTTCCGCGGCAAGTTCGACTACGTCGTGCTTATTTGCCCGACATTCGCTCACAACAAGACTCTCTTCCGGTTTGGGGCAAACGACCCTCGGGTGTATGTCGTGATTTGCGAGCAGCACGAGGTGGAAGCTTGGTTGAAGATCGTGACTTTTGGTTTTAAGGGGACCAACGCTCTCAAAATCCTTGATGACTGCGCCGCCTCGAAAGAGGTAAAAAAACACAGGCCAGCTGGTGAATCTCGCCTTTTCAGCGCGGCACATAGGCATCAGCGTGTGGGTGCTGGCAGCATCACAGCTTCTTTCCGGGAAAACGTCGCGGCGGTCGTTCTTTTTTACAACCCCTCGGCCAAAACCATGAAATTGATGTTTGAGTACTATGCAGGAGCCCAGCCCCCTGAGGAATACAAAAGCATGATTTCGAAGCTGAAAAAGCGAAAGTTTTCTTTCCTTGTGTTCTCGATGCGGCACCCATTCGGTGTGCGATTGTTTTCGAATTAAAAAAAGAAGCTGAAGTATAGATGGCTGAAGAGAAGCAGGCAATAGCAGAGGTTTTGGAGATTATGGAAGCAGAAGCAACGGGCGCGCCCGCCGGTGGTGCCCTGACTTTGGTTTCCCCCAGTCCTGATATTCCTGCTCTACGCGAGCAGCTGGCCGTTCTGGTGACGATGGGGAAGTGCAAGGAGGCTATCGGCGTACAGATGACGCAAGATCAGGTGAAGCGCCTCACCGACATAGATATTGAGAAGTATTACAAAAGGTATGAATCTTACGTGGGCTCGAAGACAACCGAAAATTTGATTGACAGCTTCATTTTTCTGGTGACCAAGGCCGCCGGGTCAGTCGTCAAATTAAAAGACATTGAGGTTTACCGAAAAGAGATAAAAGAAGACTACATAATCACAAAAGAGCTTTCCTGTTTGACGGGCAGCCTTGCTTTGAAATTTGGCAAGTGGCTTGCTTTGGCCAACTCGGCGTTAATAACAGCAAAACACATTGATTTTACCGACTCAGAGGATGAGAAAAATGAGCCAATGACGATTGCTGAACAAATTCCTGAGCAATCCTCAGCAACTACTGAATAATTACTAAGTAAATGCTGACTATTGCTCATTATTTTGCAGGCAAATTGAACTTTTCTCTTATAGTATATCTGCATGGCGGATGCACAACCTCAAGCTCTGGCTGCACAAACACAGCAGCCATCCAATGGACAACTTACTTCTCCTGCCCCACCAAAGGGAAAAGACCCCAAACGGGTTGTAGCTGGAAAAGTAATAGCAGAAAAAACTAAGCAAGCTCGAGAAGCACAGAAAAAAGAATTGGAAGATTCCAAGGCCCAGCTAGCAAAATATAAAGAAAGGGAAGTTGCGGCTGCTGCTTCTGCAACCACTGTGAAGGAACCTGCGAGTGAAAATCCCAAAGACACAGGTGGCATTTCTTTCGGTACCGCTCTAGCTGTGGGTTCTCTTCTTGTTGGGGCGGCAGGCGTTTAATATCAGCGTGAAGCGATACAAGAAAGGCTACAGTTTTTGGCTCCACGAAAAAAGGAAAGCGCCCCGACCCCGCCTCCTCCTGTTGCCAGCGAGCCCGCTCCCGCGCCCGCCCCCGCGCCGCAAAGCAAAGGTGGGATCAGAAAAATGGATTAATTTTCTTTTGAAAAATGCGCAGCATTATTTATCATGAATTCGCCGAGAGATATTGCTAAAGCTGCTGTTAACTGGGCCTGTTTATTTGGTCTTTTGGTCCTTTCGTTTGAAATTAACAGGCAGTTGTTTTTAAAGGGTTATAATCTTGTTTTTGTCCCACAAAAAGAGTTTTTTGGGTTTGATGAAAGTGATACTGAAGATTATTATTTTATGGATGATGATGATGATGATGGGGTTTTGCCTGGATATAAACCACCACCTCCTTACCCAGAAAATGATCGTTAAGCATGTAAAGATAAAATTCCCCATTTAAACTTTTTGCCTTTTTTATATTGGCATGTCTGACAACATGCTTGTCAAAACATTCATTGATTCGGGAACTATCATGGTTCTTGTCACTGGCATTGGTTGGGTCGTCAATAGGGTTGTGAAAGTAAATTTCATAAAAGACCCCAGCAGCAGTTTGTCATCCTTCGGCGAGTTTACTCTTGTAATGGCGGGCGCCGTTGCATTGAAAAACTATCTCCAGGACAAAAAAATCATTCCAGAAGTGTGAGTTAAAAAATAGGCTCATGGTATAAGAAGATTGCAACCGTCGCAATTGTTGTTGGCGGTGCGATTCTCAATGCGGCAACATTTATCGGCGGCAATTATCTTGCTAAGGCGCTTGGCGGCGGCGACGACGCCGCGCTTGACGAAAAACGCCACGACAAGGCTCTCGAGGATTACCAGGCGGCTTACGCGAAATATAGCCGCGAGCGCACCCAGCTCCTTGACTGGATTCAGACAAACGAGCAAATCAAAGCGCAGGCCAAGCAGAACTTCACCAACACCGACCACGCTTTCAAACTTTATAACTAGGCACATCCCAACCGGCTTATGGCTCCGCTGAAAGAACCCAAGTTCTCCGATTTCTACCAGCCGAGCGAGCAGCAAAAAAAGGGCGAGCTGGTTTTTTTGGGCGCCGGGTCTCTCGCTTTGGGCTACGCTGCTTTTCGTTTCCTTTGAAAACCAACTAGCGCGCCGCAATTAAAGAAAACATTTTTATATGTATATGGACGAGAACGAGAGTGTTGCAACCCCGCATGTTTCTCAAGTGGAGGAAGAGTAACTTTCGGATACAGACCGAAGAGAAATATTTAACAATTTTTTCAAACATAAAAATGATCGTCACTATAAACTTTTAAAAGTTACATACGGTTTGTTTTTTGACTATTTGAACGGAGGTTGGAGTGAATATAATGAGAGAATACCTTCAAGAAGGCTTTCCGAACTAATTGATGATTTTGAACATGCTTCAAAAAATATTATAATGGAAGCCCGCAATGGTGGTTCATATGATGGAACTTTTGAGGACGCTTTTTTCCCTGTGTTGTATTTTGTTGGAAAAACCCCCTTCAGCCTTAACAATTATAATATGCGGCGTATTTTTGACATAAACATTAACATTTTGGAAGCCGCAAAAGAAAACCTTGAGAAAGAAGTTCGAGAAAGAATGAAACCGTTAGAAAACTATTTTGGGAAGGCCGAGTTGGAGAAAAATTAAAGGAAGTATATGGATGCCAAACTCGCGAAGGTCTATTACAGCCCCGGAGGTTATTGGAAAGGTCTAGCCGCGATCAAAAAACTGGCGCAAGCCGCAAATGTATCTGAGGATGTTGCAAAAAAGTGGCTCATCAAGCAGGCGCTTTGGCAGATTTATCTTCCGGCGCCCTGACGCATTCCTCGGCCGAAGTTCGATGTTTTCACGCCCAACAAGGTTCACCAAGCTGACCTTCTTTTCTTGCCACATGACAAACTCCCCCGCGGTCGCAAGGTGTACAAATACGCATTGACTCTTGTAGACGTTGCCAGCCGATACAAAGAGGCCGAACCCTTGACCTCGAAAAACTCTGATGAGGTCGCCGCGGGGTTTCGCAAAATATACAGGCGCTCGCCTCTGAAATGGCCGGAAATGCTCCAGGTGGATCCAGGGCGTGAATTTATGGGTGAGGTCACAAAAGAAATGGAAAGCCACAAAGTATATATCAGACGCGGGCAGCCCGAAATTCACCGCGACCAGGCCATTGTGGAGCGTTTCAACCGCACGCTGGCGGAGCGCTTGTTTGGTTACCATTATGCTGTGGAAATGCGTTTGCGTTTGCGTTTGGAAGGCCAGCGTCTGTCGCGTGGGTGAAACGGCTTCCGGAAGTTGTTGAAGCCTTGAACAACGAGGAAACAAGCCTGACTGGAAAGAAACCGGCGGTTGCGATTAAAGAAAAGGCAGTTTCTTCCAAACCTTCAAGCACATATCAAAGGCCTGTCGGGAATCGCGAAAAGCAGCTGCCCCCTCTTGTCAATGTCCGCTATCTTTGCCAACCGGGCGAGCTGGAGGGCGGCAAAAAAAGAGCCACAGATCCTGTCTGGTCTTTGAAAGTCTTCAAGATTGAAAGAACTGTCGTGAAACCTGACACACCTGTTTTGTACTACTTGCACGACGGGCCCCAACGCAGCTTCGTGCGAGAAGAGCTCTTGGTTGTTCCACCAAACACAGAGCTACCCCCCTCCCCCCAAAAAAAGCTCATATAACCACTCATGGATGCTTTCCAGTTCAGCTTCTGTTGGCCCAGATAAGGCAGGTTCCCTTGACAAGGTTTTGCGAAAAGAAGGACAAAAGTTATTACAAGCTGTTAATTGAACAAAAGTGTTTTGGGGGTATATGGAGTTGCCACTTCCGCTGGAGCTGCGTGAAAAAAATTTGCATGAAACAATTAAACAAAAAATTCAAGAAAAAAAAAGGATGGGGTGGGGTAAAATTTATGAAGCCATTAGTTGTGAATTTTGTATCAAACAGAAAAAAGATTACAATTTAAACGGGCTGATTCAACCATCGAAATTTTTAGTGAATTTATGTTCTGTAACTAACTTTAACTTTAAAAACGAACGCGTGGCTTTTATTAGGGTAGCAAAAATCTTTCCCCCCTCCCCCTTTTGTTAGCCAAGACACAAAACCATTTTTTGGTATTCATGTTTTTCCACCAAGTGGGGGGATGGATGTTATTTTGAGCTCTGATAAAAAATGTGAACTGTCTTTTAAGGGAAAAGACAAGGAATTAACAGAAATGAAATGGGTAACTGAAAAAAACTTATGACTATGAGAAACAGAGATAAACTGAACGAAGAATTTTTGAATAAATATGGAGTTGCCACTTCCGCCAGTCCATAGCTACCAACCGAAAAGATCATCTAACCACTCATCGATTCTTTCCAGTTCAGCTTCAGTAGGCATGGGTGGATGATTGTACCCAAAGATCCCATCTAACCACTCATCGATGGCTTCCATTTCTGCTTCAGTCGGCAGAGGGCTGTACCCAAAAGCATTTGTGTTGACTCCGTCCTCTTCTATCCATCTTTTCGTATCAAACGCAGACAGAGAAGTCTTATTCACGTCTATTCCGAAGATGTTGTGCTTTTCGCTCCGGAGAATGTTCATTCCGTGCGTCAGCTGCTTATTGGCAAACAATGTTTCTTTGTATTGCTCGTGCCTGATTTCTTTTTTGACCACGTTCTTTTTTACATCTTTGGCCTTTTTCATGTTTTTTTCGTCGGCCATCATACCGTCGATTGCATCTACCCGTGAACGCACGCGCCCAAAACATGTTTTCACGTGATGCCAAACGTTTGCGTTTCAGGTGTCAAACTTCAAAGTTTTCCCACCCAAATGCGAAGTTCCTTCGATGTCTCGTGGTTCAATCCACTGTCAACGCAGTCAAGAAATCAGACGAAAGTCAGCGCAAATCCCTTCAATGATATGTATGGAGAGCCGAAAAGGCACTTGAACTGAGTGGGATGCCTTCTTGAAAATTTCTTCCTTTCTTGTTGACTGAAAACATATCCATGCAAGTAGTGAAACACTAGCTGAAACTTCACATTTGGGCGGGAAAACGTTAAAGTTTGACACCTGAAACCCAGACGTTTGACGTCAAGTGAAAACATGTTTTGGGCGCGTGCGTTCACGGGTAGATGCAATCGACGGTAACTGAATACATTTTTGGCCGCAAACCTACATACTCTGCGATTGGGGCGCTCGCGCACTCATCTTTCATTTTCCCCAAAACCTTTTTGTTGGTTTTTGAATACAGCGGGTGGGTCTTTGGGTAATCGCTCGTATCAAAGAGGTTTTGACCCAGGCAACCTCCTGTCCCCATGGCTTTGTATATGTCCTCTGTTTGAATTAAAACCATAAAACTGTCGGTGTCAGTGTACAACAGTTCGCACCTGTTTCCATACTGCTTCTTCAGGACATTGTAGTAGAAGTCATCCATCAGAATCTTACTGTTTTCCAGGATTGTCGCGCCGGTGTAGACGGGCTTGTTGAGACAGAGATTTCTTTTGCGTATGCCTATCCCCGCAAGATCGTTTGCGAAGAACTCGTGCGGTGCGTACAGAGGGTTTGCAATCAGCTTTCTCAGCCTGTTGTCTCGTGGGGGCGCACCAGTTTCACATCTGTGCGGCTGCGCAAGTTTTCCATCGTTTTACCGAAGACAGAGTTGTTCATTAGTTTGTAAAAGTCCTTTTCGAATGTGTTTTTGGCCTTCTTTCTGAACTTAGTGTTCATCGTCATGTATGGCTCCATCCATTTCTTTTGTTCGAACTCCAACATTCTGTGGACTTTCTTCAGCCGCATGTCCTGTTTCAGATAAAACTGGAGGTTACGGTAGTGCACAACGTAGTTCTTTTTGTCCTGCAACGTCAGCAGGAGCTTTTGGCAGTCTGGAGGGTTTAGATTTAGATCATTTATCATTTTCTTTTGGTATGGGGACATCCATTCTTTTTTTACGGCCTTTTTCTCTGGTGCAAGAGGATAACCATTGTGCTCTTTGTGGAGTTCCCGGGGGTACTCGAGGTCGACTTCAAGGAAATAACCTTTTTTGCCGTCTTCTGGAATCCCCAGAATTTCTTCCTCTGAGGGGACCCAAGAATTCCATTTGAATTTCCCCACTGGAAGGGCTTTGCTCATTGCCCATCCATAAAGGTTGTTTGCATCATAGTACATGATATAGGTTGTTTGTTTGCTGTCATCATAACCTGGCACCAGTGGGTTGTTTGCTTTGGCGTACCTCTTGCTTACCATTGAAATGCCTCCCCGCATCCCCCGCTCTATAAACAGATGCATGTCCACATCTGTCAGGAGTTCCAGCTTGGCTCCTGTCTTTTTCAGGAGTGCGTCCCACGACAGGCCTGGGGATGTGTAGTAGTGGGCTGGATCCAACCCATACTTCTCTTGGCAGAGATCCGGAAGTTTTCGAAGACATCAGCCAAAAGCGCAACGTCTGTTTTCACGTACAGTTCGTGGTAGTCGCCGAGGGTTTTGCAACCGAACGTTTCCCAGACCTTGTGTGCATGCCGGTAATTATCGTCTGAGATGTGCTCGCCGGAAAGGTTGCTGAAGAAATGTTCTTTGGCTGGAAGCTTTGTTTCGTTAAATCTTTCCCACCAATCCATGTACTCATAGGGGTAAATCCCATTTTTGCATAGCAGATCAAATTTAGCTTATTCGGGGCAAAGCCTTTTTTGTTATTTTCAGCGCCTCTTTCGGCGTTGCTTTCACAAATGCATCAAGGCTGGTCAGCAGAAATTGGTTGCTGTCAATGAAACGCAAGTTTACAAGAGAAAATGAAATGTATTTTTCCATATTTTTGGCAATGCAGGATATTTTAGCTGTGCCTCCACTTTTAGCCAACCGCTGCATCAGGTGGTGTGCGTCGTAGCCTTTCAGGTTGTGGAACACGACTGGGTTGGGTATGGTATTGGAATTTATTCGAAGTTTTTGGTGCACGCGTCGTGGGCGGCTACACGGAATTTACCTGTTATGTGGCAGTGATCTTTCACAGCGTCTCTGTATTTTTCACGAAGCAGTGGTTCCCCGCAGAAAACACAGTCTTTTTGTGTACTTTCTCTATAAGTGTCTGGTTTTCTTTGTGCTTTGTGCCCAATAAATTCGATTTTTGGTTTGTTAAAACACCCAAACAGATTTTGAGTCAAGATAATCTTTTACGATGAGATCTTCGTCGCATATATGGCATTTTTTTGCTGTGTTGTACTTATTCCAGTCAACGGGTTCCACCATTTTGATCGGTACCGGTGTTTCTAGGCTTTTGCGCAGTTCCTTTTCCAAGCTAATAACATTTACAAGAAACTCTTCCACTGCATTTTTTTCACCGTCGTGCCTTTGTCTGTATTTTTGTACTGGGTAGCTTTGCCCGTCGCTTCTGACATATGTTAGCGCGTACCCACAAGTTGTGTGCTTATTTGTTTTTTTCTGTGCAGGCTGTTTTCAATCAGTGCTTCGAAGTCAGCGTAGATGACGTAGGGTGCTTTCATTTGTTTCTTGTGGTTTTGGTATTCCAGTGTGTCATGAGAAACCGATGAGGCACGTCACGCAGAAATGTTTTTTCTCTTTGTGTTTGGTTTGGTCATAAAGCAAAGATGAAAGCCTCTTTACAAAGCAGTAGTGTTGTTTTTCGTCTTGGTGGAGAAGCAATAGGTTAATTCTTGGGATGCTTTTATCTTGTTTGCTGATTCTAAGAGAAGTAACTTCATCGTTTTCCCAGCAAAATACGTTGAGTGCAAGGTTGGGGTTTTGTTTTTCTAGTTTGCAGGGTTGTTTAATCGGGGTAGGAAATACAATGCCATCCCAGTTCAACCCGTCTTCTTTGGGATATTTGCTGGTTCTTTCTGCATGTACTTCAACCGGAAACCTTGCAGCTTTCAAAGCCCATTTCAAACATTCGTTATCTTTGTTTTTCACGTTGATAGTTGCTTTTTTGGCGGCCAGTTTTTTGGTTATACGAATGTAAGTGCCACCTCTCAAAGCACTATATCTTGCAACGTTGACAAAGGCAATTGTGATTTTATCAATGCCCCATCCTGATCCTCGTTCTGACCAATTATCTATTTGGCCGTAAATGTCATCAATAAATAGGACAAATGCATGGTCAAATTCTTCTTGTTGGGTTGCCTTTGTTATAACGCGGGGCAAATCTTGAAAGTAATGTCTTTGTTTTTCTTCTTCCCAATCACCATTTTCGTTTTGTTCATCCCTTTTAAAATGAACTTCCAGTCCAAACTGTGCTTTTATGCTGCCTAATTTATCAATTTCACTCTTTACAACATCAAAGGCTTTGCCGCGCATTGTGTTTTGTGTAAAATTTGCAATGCTTTGCCTGCCTGGGTTTTCAGGATTAACATCCACCTCCAAACATTCAGCCAACCATCAAAATTAGTGTGTGAAACTTGAAACTTATCCCAAACAGCGGCTTGGGTGGGCGGCCTGGGGTTTCCCCCCGCCCCGGGGTTTACCCCCGCCGGCACGTCATTTCCGTAAAACTCGGCAAGCACGTCATCACCAACACGTGCTGCTGCCATCTTGGGGTATATAATGTGTGCACTTTTCTTCAATCGGGGTGATGTGGTAGGACAAATTGCATTGCTTTGGCTGCAGAACTGGTTCAAACTGGTTAAAACCGGTTTTGTTTCACACACATGTAAAGTGGGGGTTCTGGGAGCAGTAAGCACAATAAAATACATATCAAACAAAGCCGAGGAGCAAAGCAACGAGGCTTTGTTTGATATGTATTTTATTGTGTGAAACTGTCCCAGAACCCCAACTTTACATGTGTGTTTTTGCACTAATTATAAAGGCGCAAACATCGTGCATATTGACCAGCGTTTTTGCCGTCAACCAGTAAAGCTAATTTTGAAATTGAATAATTATTTTCGCGATATTTAAAACACGACTAATGGCATATACTATAAAACTGCTTATAACAGTGATTCCATCTCTCCATATGTCAATCCTGTCTCCTTAGCTTGTAATAATTATAGGCTCTCGAACATCGCGAAAGTTGCCAGTATATGTCACGTAATCGACATTTTAAACTTAAATAACTTTACTTGTGGCATCGTTAGCGCAACAAATGAAATATCCTCTGAAAGTACAGTGAATGATCGTTCCATCTCTTAATTTTTCAGCACTGTCTCTGTTTGTTTTTCCTTAATTGTTGAACTCCCGACATGGCACATATTAACTGTCGTTTAAGGACGTTTTGAAACGCAACTCACCATTAAAAAATAAAGGAACTTTTGAAATTGAATAACTGTGTTTATACTAAAAAGCCCGCAATTAATAGCGTATTTCACAAAACTACTGAGAACAGTGATTCCATCTCTCCATATTTCATCCCTGTCTCCTTAGCTTTCCTAATAATTATAGGCTCTCGAACATCGCAAAAAGTGACAAAAGTTGCCGTATGTCACGTTATCGACATTTTAAACTTAAATAACTTTTCTTGTGGCATCGTTATGCACATGTCATTGGCTTCCCCGTGGGGTCGACCCCCGGGCTAACCAGGGGGATTGTAAAATCAGTCAAGCAAACTTGAGGAATTTCCCCGAGGTGGCGGGGAATCTCTCAAGACAAAGTCCCCTGGGTGAGGTGTCTCTCAGCTGAAAATCCCCGTGACATCCTTTTCAAACTTGTGAATTCCCCTACCCCCAAATCTTTGATCGTAAACCAATGTCAAGATTTTCCCCCACCCTCGGGCAAAGAATCCCATCAATCTCCTTGTATTCTCCCACATATCTCCCTGGTAGGCCTGGGGGTCGACCCCACGGGGAAGCCGATGACATGTGCATTAGCGCAACAAATGAAATATCCTCTGAACATGCAGCGAATGATCATTCGATCTCTTGATATTTCATCCCTGTCTCTGTTTGTTTTCCCTTAACTGTTGAATCCCCAACATGGCACATATTAACCGTCGTTTAAGGACGTTTTGTAACGCAACTTACCATTAAAAAATAAAGCAACTTTTGAAATTGAATAACTGTGTTTATACTAAAACGACCGCAGCTAATGGCGTAAAACTAATGATAACAGTGATTCCATCTCTCTATGTCTCACTCCTGTTTCTTCATCTTTTCTTATAATTATTGGCTCTCGATCATCGCGCATAGTGACGTGTATTGGACTTCATTAACTTTGCTTATGGTAAAGTCAGCCCCAAAAATGAAATATCCTTTGAAAGTACAGCGGATGATCATTCCATCTCTTGATATTTCAGTCCTGTCCTGTTTGTTTTCCCTCAATTGTCGACTCCCCAACTTGGACGTAGTCGCTTCAGTTCAAGACCATTGTATCACGCAACTCACAATTTAAAAAGAAAGCAATATTTGAAACTGAATTTTTTTATTTGTCCATTATATCAGTCGTTTACATAAAGTGATATATATGCACATCTGCTAGCAAATAATATATAATGCCAGGAGATCTTAGGAAGCTCTACTGAGCTTTTCAAAGAAGATGCCCGTACTTAACTAAACAAAATTACATAAAGCAGATGGATACATTCATAAATCTAATATTTCTACGGGTTTTTGATCTTGATAGGAATCAAGTAAAAATCTGAGTGAAAATTTGATTTTGAACATAAACTTTTGCACATTTTTTAAGGGAATTATAAG
The DNA here is from genome assembly GCA_016490735.1 of Pachyseris speciosa. NCBI lineage: Eukaryota > Metazoa > Cnidaria > Anthozoa > Scleractinia > Pachyseridae > Pachyseris > Pachyseris speciosa. Next base: position 27,263 of record JAEMWC010001740.1, on the reverse strand, counting down.
ATTTAATTATTTTTAAGTCATTTGGCAATTTATTCCAGATCTGTGCTCCCCTAAATTTTAATGAAATTTCCCATAATTCGTCCTTGTATAATCAATGGGTATGTTGAAGGCTGAGCTGGTATCACGATTATGTATATTCAATTTTTGTAATAGGTAGTCAGATTTATGCTTTTGCAAGTTTTCAAGGAGTGACATTATGACAGCTAGTAAAAACCACCTACTTTCAACATGCTCTTAACAGTTTTCAAAGAGTGAGATTATCACCGAGAATCAAAATCTCGGAAAGAAGCAATTGATGGGACGCACTCAACACCGTGCCCTCAAGTAGTGCTCAGTACCGCTAGTAAAAACCACCTACTTTCTACATGTTTTTACAAGTTTAAAAAGAGTGACATTAAGACCGAGTGTCAAAATCTCGGAAATCAGAAATTGATGGAACGCACTGCACACTGTGCGCATAAGTAGTGCTCGTCACAGCTGGTAAAAACCAACTACTTTCAACATGTTCTTTCAAGTTTTCAACGATTGAGATGATGTCCGAGATTCAAAATCTCGGAAATCAGGAATTCATGGAACGCGCTACACAACGTGCGGAAAATTAGTATTTATCACAGCTGGTAAAAACCACCTACTTTCAACATACTCGAGCAAGTTTTCAAAGAGTGACATTATGACAGACATTCAAAATGTCAGAAATCAGGAATTGATGGCACGCGCTCCACAGCGTGCTTACAAGTAGTGCTCATCACAGCTAGAAAAACCACCTAGTTTCAACATCCACTTAAAAGTTAGATTATGACCGACTTTCAAAACCTCGGAAATCGCGAATTGATGAGACGCGCTACACAACGTACGAACAAGTAGTACTCATCAGAGCTAGTACAAACCACCTACTTTCAACATCCTCCTACAAGTTTTCAAAGAGTGAAATTATGACCGAGATTCAAAATCTCCCAAATCAGTCATGGATGGGCCGCCCTCCACAGCATGGGCACAAATAGTGCTCATCACAGCTAGTAAAGACCAACTACATTCAACAGGGTCTTTAACCTTTTGACAGAGAGAGACTATGACCGAGAGTCAAAATCTCGGAAGTCAGGAATTGATGGTACGCGCTCCACACCGTGTGTTCCAGTAGTACCCATTACAGCTAGTAAAAACTACCTACTTTCAACATTCTCTTACAAGATTTCAAAGAGTGAGATTATGACAGTGAGTCGAAATCTTGGAAATCAGGAATTGATGAGACTCCCTCAACACCGTTCGCACAAGTAGTACTCATTACAGGTAGTAAAAAACACCTACTTTCAACATGCTTTTACAAGTTTTCACAGAGTGAGCTTATCACCGAGATTCAAAATCTCGGAAATAAGGGATTGATGGGACGCAGTCCACACCGTGCGCACAAGTAGTGCTCAGCAAAGCTAGTAAAAACCAGCTATTTTCAACATGCTTTTGCAAGTTTTCAAAGAGTGAGATAATGACCGACGGTAAAATTCTCGAAAATCAGGAATTGATAGGAAGCGCTCCACACGATGTGCACAACTACTACTCATCACAGCTAGTAAAAACCACCTTCTTTCAACATGCTCTTCAAGGTTTCAAAGTGTGACATTATGAACGACAGTCAAAACCTCGGAAATGAGGAATTGATAGGAAGCGCTCCACTATGAACGCTCGAGTAGTACTCATCAAAGCAAGTAAAAACTACCTACTTTCAACATGCCTTTACAAGTTTTCAAAGAGTGAGATTTTGACAGTGTGTCGAAATCATGGAAATCAGGAATTGATAGGACGCCCTCAACACCGTGCTCAATGGTAGTACTCATCACAGCTAGTAAAAAGCACCTACTTCAACTTGCTCTTACAGGTTTGACATTATGACCGAGATTCAAACCACACCGTGCGCTCAATTAGTACTCATCACTGCCAGTAAAAACCACCTACCTCCAACATGCTCTTACAAGTTTACTAAGATTGAGATCTTAACCGAGAATCAAAATCTCGGAAATCAGGAATTGATGCGACCAACTCCACACCGTACGCACAAGCAGTACTCATCACACATGCTCATAGAAGTTTTAAAAGAGTGAGATTATGAGCGAGAGTCAAAATCTCGGAAATAAGGAATTGCCAAAACGCGCTAAACACCGTACGCTCCAGTAGTAGTCATCGCAGCCAGTAAAAACCACCTACTTTCAACATGCTCTTATAAGTTTTAAAAGAGTGAGATGTTGACCGAAAGTCAAAATCTCGGACATCAGGAATTGATGGGACGCGCTGCAGACCGTGCGCACAAGCAGTACTCATCACAGCTAGTAAAAACCACCTACTTTCTACATGCTCATACAAGTTTTCAAAGAGTGAGTGCGAGAGTCAAATTCTCGGATATCAGGATTTGATGGGACGCGCTCCACAATGTGCGCACAAGCAGTACCCATTCCAGGTAATAAACACCACGTACTTTCAAAATGCTCTAACAAGTTTTCAAGCAGTGAGATTATGACCGAGAGTTAAAATTCTCGGACATCAGGAATTCATGGAATGGGTTCCACACCGCGCCCAAAAGTGATACTCATGGCAGATACTAAAACCCACCTACTTTCCACATTCTCTTACAATTTCTCAAATATTGAGATTATGACCGAGGAAAAAGTTCTCGGAAATCAGGAATTGATGGGACGCCCTACACATCATGCGCACAAGTAGTACTCATCACGGCTAGTAAAAACCTGCTACTTTCAACATGCTCCTAGAAGTTTTTGAAGAGTGCGTTTATGACCGAGAGTCAAATTCTCGGAAATCAGTAATTGATGAGACGCGCTGCACACCATGCGCAATAGTAGTACTCATCGCAGCTAGTAAAAAGCACCTTCTTTCAACATGCTCTTACAAGTTTTCAAAGAGTCAGATTATGACGGAGATTCAAAACCTCGGAAATCAATCATGGATGGGACGCCCTCCACATCGTGCTTACAAGTAGTGCTCATCACAACCAGTAAAAACCACCTAGATTCAACATGCTCTTCAGAGTTTTCAAAGAGAAACTATCACCGAGAGTCAAAATCTCGGAAGTCAGGACTTGATAGCACGTGCTCCAAACCGCGCGTACCACTAGTACTCATCATAGCTAGTAAAAACCACCTCCTTTCAACATGCTCTTACAAATTTTCAAAGAGTGAGATTATGACAGTGAGTCAAAATGTCGCAAATCAGGAATTAATGGTACGCGCTCCACACTGTGCGCACAAGTAGGACTCATCACACCTACTAAAAACCACCTACTTCCAACATCCTCTTACAAGCTCGGTGATAATCTCACTCTTTGAAACTTGTAAAAGAATGTTAAAAGTAGGTTGATTTTACTAGCTGTGACGAGTATTACTTGTGCGCAAGGTGTGTAGCGCGTTCCATCAATTTCTGTTTTAGGAGATTATGACTGTCGGTCATAATCCCACTCTTTAAAAAGTAGTAAGAGCAAGTTGAAAGTAGGTGGTTTTTACTGGCTGTGATGAGTACTACTGGTACGCACGGTGTGGAGTGCGTTCCATCCATGACTGATTTCCGAGATTTTGAATCTCGGTCATAATGTCACTGTTTGAAAACTTCTACGAGCATGTTTAAAATACGTGGTTTTTACTGGCTCTGATGAGTACTACTTCCGCGTATGTTATGTAGCGCGTCCCATCAATTCCCGATTTCCGAGATTTTGAGTCTCGGTCATAATCTCACTCTTTGTAAACTTGTAAGAGCATGTTGAAAGTAGGTGCTTTTAACTAGCGTTGATGAGTACTATTCCTGCGCACGGTGTGGAGCGCGTGCCATCAATTTCTCATATCTGAGATTTTGACTCTCGATCATAATCTCACTCTTTGGAATCTTGTAAGAGCATGTTGAAGTTAGGTGGTTTTCACTAGCTGTGATAAGTACTGCTTGCGTGCACGGTGTGGAGTGCGTCCCATTTATTCCTGATTTCCGAGATTTTGACTCTCTTTAATAATCTTACTCCTGGTACACTTGTAAGAGCACGTTTAAAGTAGGTGGTTTTTTCTAGCTGTGAGGAGCACTACCTTTACGCACGGTGTGGGGCGTGTCCCAACAGTTCCTGATTTCCAAGAATGTGACTCTCGGTCATAATCTCACTCTTTGAGAAATTGTCAGAGCATGTTGATAGTGGATGCTTTTTACTAGCTGTGATGAGTACCACTTGTCCACACGGTGTGGAGTGCATACCATCAATTTCTGATTTAGGAGATTTTGACTCTCGGTCATAATCTCACTCTTGGAAAACTTGTAAGAGCATCTTGAAAGTAGGTGGTTTTTACTAGCTGTTATGAGTACTACTTGTGCGCACGGTGTGTGGCGCATCCCTTCAATTCCTGATTTCCGAGATTTTAACTCGCGGTCACAATCTCAGTCTTTGAAAACTTGTAACAGCATTTTGAAAGTAAGTGGTTTTTACTAGCTGTGATGAGTACTACTTGTGCAAACGGTGTGGAGCGCGTCCCAGCAATACCTGATTTCCGAGATTACGACTCTCAGTCATAATCTCACTCTTGAAAACTTGCAAGAGCATGTTATCAAGTTGGTGTTTGGTGCTACCTGTGATGAGTTCTACATGTGCAACCTGTGTGGAGCGCGTCCCATCAATTCCTTATTTCCAAGATTTTGACTCATTGTCATATTATCACTCTTTGAAAACTTGTAAGAGAAAGTTGAAAGTAGGTGGTTTTTACTAGCTGTGTTGAGTACCACTTTTCCTTATAGCATGGAGCCCGTCCCAACAATTCCTAATTTCCGAGATTATGACTCTCGGTCAAAAACTTGTAGAAACTTTAAACTTGTAAGCGCATGTTGAAAGTAGGTGAATTCTACTAGCTGCCATGGGTACTACTTGTACGCACGGTTCCGAGGGCGTCCTATCCATGCCTGATTCGGAGAATTTGAATCTCGTTCATAATGTCACTCTTTGAAAAGTTATAAAAGGATGATGAAAAAAGGTGCTTTTTACCAGCTGTGATGAGTAGTACTTGCGCGCACGGTTTTGAGCGCGTCCTATCAATTCCTGATTTCCGAGATTTTGACTCACTGTCATGATCTCAATCTTTGAAAAGGTGTAAGAGCGTGTTGAAACTCTCTGGTTTGTACTAGCTGTGGTGAGTACTACTGGTACGCACGGTGTGGAGCTCTCGCCATCAATTCCTGACCTCCGAGATTTTGAATCGCGGTCATAGTCTCTGTCTTTGAAAACTCTTAAGAACATGTTAAATGTTGGTGGTTTTTACTTGCTGTGATGAGCACTACTTGTGCGTATGTTGTGGAGGGCGTCCTATCCATGACTGATTCCGAGAATTTGAATCTCGGTCAAACTCTCACTATTTGAAAACTTATAACAGCATGTTGAAAGTACGTGGTTTCTACTAGCTGTTATGGGTACTACTCGTACACACAGTGTGGAGTGCGTCCCATCAATTCCTGATCTCCGAGAGTTTGACTCTCGGTCATAATCTCACTCTTTGTAAACTTGAAAGAACATGTTGAAAAAAGATGGTTTTTACCAGCTGTGCTGAGCACTACTGTGGGTACGGTGTAGAGTGCGTCCCAGCAATTCCTTATTTCCTAGATTTTAAATCTCGGTGATAAGCTCACTCTTTGAAAACTTCTAAAAGAATGTAAAAAGTAGGTTGATTTTACTATCTGTGATGTGTATTACTTGTGCGCAAGGTGAATAGCGCGTTCCATCAATTTTCTGATCTCACTGTTTAAGAACTTGTAGGAGCATATTGAAAGTAGGTGGTGTTTACTAGCTGTGATGAGTGCTACTGGTACGCACGGTGTGCAGCTAGTGCCATCGATTCCTGACTTCCGAGATTTTAACTCTGGGTCATAGTCTCTCTCTTTGAAAACTCTTAAGAGCATGTTGAATGTAGATGGTTTTTACTAGCTGTGATGAGCACTACTTTTGCGTACCATGTAAAAGGCGTCCCATCCATGATTGATTTCCGAGATTTTGAGTCTCGGTCGTAATGTCACTCTTTGAAAACTTGTAAAAGCATGTTGAAAGTACGTGGTTTTTACTAGCTGTGATGAGTGCTACTTGTATGCGTGGAGTGTAGCGCATCCCATCAATTACTGATTTCCGACAACTTAAATCTCGATGATAATCTCACTTTTTGAGAACTTGTAAGGGCATGTTGAAAGTACGTGGTTTTTGCTAGCTGTGATGAGTACTACTATTGCCCACGGTGTGGAGCGCGTCCCATCAATTCCTGATTTGCAAGATTTTGACTTACTGTCATAATCTCACACTTTAAAAACTTGTAAGACCATGTTGAAAGTAGGTCATAGACTCACTCTTTGTAAACTTCTAAAGGGCATGTTGAAAGAAGGTTGTTCTTACTAGCTGTGATGAGTACTACTTGTGCTAATGGTGTGGAGCGCGTCCCATCAATTCCTGGTTTCCAAGATTTTGACTCTCTATCAGAATATGTCACTCTTCGAGACCTTGCAACAGCATGCTGAAAGAAGGTGCTTTTTACCAGCTTTCAACAGTACTACTTGTGCAAACGGTGTGGAGCGTGTCATATCTATTCATGATTTTCGAGAACTTGACTCTCGGTCGTAATCTAACTGTTTGTGAACTTATAAGAGCATGTTGAAAGTAGATGGTTTTTACTAGCTGTGATCAGTACTACTTGTGCGCACAGTGTGGAGCGCGTGCCATCAATTCCTGATTTCGGAGATTTTGACTCTGGGTGATAATCTAACTCTTTGTAAACTTCTAAGAGCATGTTGAAAGTAGGTGGTTTTTAGTAGCTGTCATTAGTACTACTTGTGCGCACGGTGTGGAGAATATCCCATAAATTCATCATTTGCGAGATTTTGATTTTGAAAATTTGTATCAGCATGTTGAAAGTAGGTCGTTTTTACTAGCTGTGATGAGAACCACTGGTACGCACGGTGTGAAGCGCGTACCATCAATTCCTGACTTCTGAGATTTTGACTCTCCGTCATAGTCTCTCTCTTTAAAAACTGTTAAGAGCATGTTGAAAGTAGGTTGTTTTTACTAGGCGTGATGAGGACCGCTTGTGCGCACGGTGTGGAGTGCGTCCCATGAATTCCTGATTTAGGAGATTATTACACTCCTCATAATCTCACTCTTTGAAAAGTTCTAAGAGCAATGTGAAAATAAGTGGTTTTTACAAGCTGTGATGAGTACTAGTTGTGTGCACGGTGTGGAGCGCGTCCCAACAATTCCTGATTTCGGAGAATTTGACCCGCGGTCATAATCTCACTCTTCAAAAACTTGTATGAGCATGTTAAAGGAAGGTGGATTATACTTGCTGTGATGAGTTCCACTTGTACGCAGGGTGTGGAGCGGCTACCATCAATTCCTGATTTCCGAGATTTTTACCCTCCGTCATAATCTCACTCTTTGTAAACTTGTAAGGGCATGTTTAAAGTAGGTACTTTTTATTAGCTATGATGAGTACTCCTGGTACGCACGCTGTGTAGCGCGTGCCATCAACTCCTGATTTCCGAGATTTCGACTCTCCGTCATGATCTCACTCTTTGAAAACTTCTTAGAGCAAGTTCTTAGAGCAAGTTGAAGAAGTATGTCCGAGAAGTTGACTCTCGGTCATAATTTCACTCTTTGACAACTTGTAAGAGGATGTTGAAAGTATGTGGGGTTTACTAGCTGTGATGAGTACTACTTTTGCGCACGGTGTGGAGCGCGTCCCATCATTTCCTGATTTGTTAGATTTTGACTCGCTCTTATAATCTCACCATTTCAAAACTTGTAAGAGCATGTTGAAAGTAGGTGGTTTTTACTATCTGTGATGAGTACTCCTGGTACGCACGGTTTTTAGCGCGTGCCATCAATTCCTGATTTCCGAGATTTTGACTCTCGGTCATAATCTTACTGTTTTAGAAACTTGGAAGAGCATGTTGAATGTAGGTGGCTTTTGCTAGCTGAGATGAGCACTACTTTTGCGCACGCTGAGGAGGGCGTCCCATCCATGACTGACTTCCGAGATTTTGACTCTAGGTCATAGTCTCTCTCTTTTAAAACTCTTAAGGGCATGTTGAAAGTAGGTGGTTTTTACTAGCTGTCATTAGTACTACTTGTGCGCAAGGTGTGGAGCGCGTTCCATCAACTTCTGCTTTCAGAGATTGTGACTCTCGGTCACAAGCTCACTGTTTAAAATTTTGCAAGAGCATGTTCGAAGTAGGTGGTTGGTAGTACATTTGATGCGTACTACTGGTACTACACCGTGCAAACAATTAGTACTTATCACAGCTAGTAAAAACCACTTACTATCATATTGCTCTTACAAGTTATCAAAGAGTGAGATTATGAGGAGAGTAAAATTCTCGGAAATCAGGAATTGATGAAAGCTCTGCACACCGTGCGCACAAGCAGTACTTATCACACCTAGTAAATACCACATACTTTCAACATGCTCATACAAGTTTTGAAAGAGTGAGATTATTATCCAAAGTCAGAATCTCCAAAAATCAGGAATATTTGGAACGGGCTCCTTTCTATCAGCAGATGTGGTACTCATAATAGCTAGTAAAAACCACCTACTTTCAACATGCTCTTACAAGTGTTCAAAGAATGAGAGACAAAATCTCCGAAATCAGGAATTGATGGGACGCGCTCCTCACCGTGCACACAATTAGTTCTCATCACGTATAGTAAAAACTACTAATTTTCAACATGCTCTTACAAATTTTCAAAGAGTAAGATTTTGTGGAAAGTAAAAATCTCGTAAATGAGGAATTCATGACACGCGCTCCACACCGTGCGCTCAAGTAGTGCTAATCACAAGCCAGTAAAAACAATATACTTTCAACATGCTCTTAGAAGTTTTCAATACTGAGATTTTGAGCCAAAGTCAACATCTCGAAAATCAGGAATTGATGGGAACGCTCCACACAGTGCGCACAAGCAGTAATCATCACAGTTAGTAAGGAGCAGCTACTTTCAACACGCTCTTAAAAGTTTACAAAAGGTGACATTATGACCGAGAGTCAAAATCTGGGAAGTACGCACAAGTAGTACTCATCAGAGCAAGTAAAAAGCATCTACTTTCAACAAGCTGTGACAATTTCTCAAGCAGTGAAATTATGACCGAGAGTCACATTCTTGGAAATCAGGAATTCATTGGACACGTCCCACACCGTGCTCAAAGGTGGTGCTCATCACAGCTAATAAAAACCTACTTTAAACGTGCTCTTACAAGTGTTCAAAGAGTAAGATTGTAAAAGAGAGTATAAATCTCGGAAATAAGGAATTGATGGCACGCGCTCCACACCGTGCGCACAAGTAGTACTCATCACAGCTAGTAAAAAGCACCTACATTCAACATTCTCTTACAAGCTTACAAACACTGAGATTATGACCAAGAGTAAGAATCTCGGAAATCAAAAATAGATGGGACGCGCAACAAACCGTGCGCACAAGGAGTACTCACTACATCTAGTAAAAACCACCTAGTTTCAACATGCTCTGACTTATTCTCAAACAGTGAGATTAGGACCGTGCGTCAAACTGATGGTACCCGCTCCACACCATGCGGTACAAGTAGTACTTATCACAGCAGGTAAAATACACCTACTTTCAACATGCTCATACAGGTTTTCAAAGAGTGAGATTTTGACCGACGGTCAAATTCTCGGAAATCAGGAATTGTTCTGACGCGCTCCACACCGTGCGCACAAGTAGTACTCATCACAGCTAGTAAAAACCACCTACTTTCAACATGCTCTTGCCAGGTTTCAAAGAGTGAGATTATGACGGAGAGTCAGATATCTCCGAAACCAGGAATTGATTGTAACCCCTTCACACCGTAGTACTCATCAAAGCTAGTAGAAACCACCAACTTTCAACATGCTCTTACAACTTTTCAACGAGTGAGATTATGACCGAGATTGAAATTCTCGGAAATCAGGAATTGATGGGAGGCGCTCCACACTGTGCGTACAAGTAGTACCCATCACAGCTAGTACAAACCACCTAGTTTAAACATGCTCCTACAATTTATCAAAGACTGAGGTTATGACCAAGAGTCAAAATCTCGAAATTGAGGAATTAATGGGACGGGCTCCATACCGTGCGCAAGAGTGGAACTGTTCACAGCTAGTAGAAACTACGTACTTTCAACATGCTCTTATAAGTTTTCAAAGAGTGAGATTATGACAGTGAGTCAAACTCTTGCTAATCAGGAATTCATGGGACGCTTCCCACACCGTACGCACAAGTAGTACTCATCACAGCGAGTAAAAACCACCGACTTTCATCATGCTCTTAGAAGTTTACAAAGAGTTAGAATATGACCGAGAGTCAAAATCGCCGAAATCAGGAATTGTCGGGACGCGCTCCACACCGTGCGCACAGGTAGTAAACAGCAGTAGTAGTAGTAAATAGCTAGCAAAGAGCACCTACTTTCAAAATGCTCTTACAAGTTCTCAAACAGTGAGATTATGAGCGAGAGGTAAGTTCTCGGAAATCAGGAATTGATGGGATGCCCTACACACCATGAGCACGAGAAGTACTCATCACAGCAAGAAAAAACCGCCTACTTTCAACATGCTCTTTAGATGTTTACAAAGAGTGAGTTTTTGACCGTGAGTCAAAGTCTCGGAAATCAGGAATTGATGGGACCCGCTCCTCACCGTGCGCACAAGATATACTCTTCACAGATAGTAAAAGCACCTACTTGCAACATGCTCCTACAAGTTTTGAAAGAACGAGTTTATAACCGAGAATCAAATTCTCTGAAATCAGGAATTGATAAGACGCGCTCCACACCATGCGCACAAGTAGTACTTATCACAGCAAGTAAAAAGCACTTACTTTCAACAAGCTCTTACAAGTTTTCAAGGAGTCAGATTATGACCGAGTGTCAAAATCTCGGTTATTAGGAATTGCTGGTACCCGCTCCACACCGTGCGTACAAGTAGTACTCATCACAGCAAGTAAAAAACACCTTCTTTCAACCAGCTCATACAAGTTTTTAAGAAGTGACATCTTGACCGATAGTCAAATACTCGGAAATCAGGAATTGTTGGGACGCGCTCCACACCGTGCGCAAAAGTAGCACTCATCACAGCTACCACAAACCACATACTTTCAACATGCTCTTACAATTTGTCAAACAGTAAGATTATGACGGAGACTCAAGTCCTCGGAAATCAGGAATTGATGGGACGCGCTCCACACTGTGCGCAAGAGTAGTACTCATGAAAGCTAGTAAAAAGCACTTACTTTCAACATTCTCTTGAAAGAGTGACATTATGAGCGAGTGTCAAAATCTCGGAAATTAGGAATTGGTGGCACGCGGTTGAAATCGTACGTACCAGGAGTACTCATCACAGCTAGTAAATACCACCTACTGGAAACGTGCTCTTACAAGTGTACAAGGAGTAAGATTATTAAAGAGAGTCAAAATCTCGGAAATCGGGAATTGATGGGACGCGCTACACAACATACATATTTTCAACATGCTCGTAGAAGTTTTAAAAGAGTGACATTACGACCGAGATTCAAAATCGCAGAAGTCAGTCACGGATGGAACGCCCTCCACAGTGTGCGCAGCAGTAGTTCTCATCACAGCTAGAAAAAACCACCTACATTCAACATGCTCTTGATAGTTTTTAAAAGAGACACTATAACCGAGAGTCAAAATCTAGGAAGTCAGGAATTGATGGTACGCACTCCACATCGTGCGTACCAGTGGTTCTCATCACAACTAGTGAAAACCACCTACTTCCAAGATGCTGATACAAGTTTTGAAAGTCAAAATCTTGCAAATGATGAATTGATGGGACGCGCTCCACACCGTGCGCACAAGTAGTACTCATTACAGCTCGTAAAAACCACCTACTTTCAACTTGCTCTTAGAAGTTTACAAAGAGTTAGATTATGACCGAGAGTCAAAATCTCCGAAATCAGGAATTGATGGGACGCGCTCCACACCGTGTGCACAAGTATTACTCATCATAGCTAGTAAAAAGCACCTACTTTCAACATGCTGTTACAAGTTTTCAAAGAGTGAGATTATGACCAACAGTCAAAATCTCGGAAATCAGGAATTCATGGGACGGCCTCCACACCGTGCGCACAAGTGGTACTCATTACAGCTAGGAAAAACCATTTACTTTTAACATGCTAACACAAGTTTTTAAGAAGTGAGATTCTCACCGAAGGTCAAATTCTCGGAAATCAGAAATTGGTGGGCCGCGCTCGACACCGTGCGCCCAAGTAGTACTCATCACAGCCAGTAAAAACAACCTACTTTATAACATGCTCTTAGAAGTTTTCAAAGAGTGAGATTATGACCGAAAGTCGTAATCTCGGAAATCAGGTATTGCTGGGACGCGCTCCACACCGTTTGCACAAGTAGTACTCATCACAGCTGGTAAACACCACTTACTCTCAACATGCACTTACTCTCAACATGCTCTTACAAGTTTCAAACATTTACGTTATTACCGAGAGTCAAAATCTCGGAAATCAGGAATTGATGGGACGCGCAACACACTGTGCGCTCAAGATGTACTCATTACATCTAGTAAAAACCACCTAGTTTCAACATGCTTTCACTAGTTCTCAGACAGTGACATTATGACCGTGCCTCAAAATCTCGGAAATCAGGAATTGATGGAACCCGCTCCAAGGCGTGTGGTATAAGTCTTACTCATCATAGGGAGAAAAATACACCTAACTTCAACATGCTCTAACAAGTTTTCATAGAGTGAGATTATGACGGAGAGTCGAAATCTCGGAAATCAGGAATTGATGGCACGCGGTCCACACGGTGCCTACCAGGAGTACTCATCACAGCTAGTAAAAACCACCTACTTTCAACATGCTCTTACAAGTTTTGAAAGAGTGACATTATCACAGTGAGTCAAAATCTTTCAAATCAGGAAATGATGGGACGCGCTCCACACCGTGCGCAAATGTAGTACTCATCACAGCTAGTATAAACCACATACTTTCAACATGCTCTTACAAGTTGTCAAACAGTAAGATTATGACCGAGGGTCAAGTTCTCTGAAATCAGGAATTGATGGTACGCGCGCCACCCTGTGCGCACAAGTAGTACTCATGAAAGCTAGTAAAAACCACTGACTTTCACCTTGAGTCGTGGAGTAAGACAAGGTTGTCCACTCTTCCCTTATTTATTTACTTTATGTGCAGAAATACTAGGTAGTGCAATGCGAAAGGATGAAAAAGTCCGCGGTATACAGGTCCTTGGAACGGAATGCAAAATATCACAATATGGAGACGATACAACAATGATTTTGGATGGCAGTGAAACATCCTTTTCTAGAACTCTGTATATGCTCGATACATTTTCGCTCCCTTCTGGCCTAAAAGTCAACTATGAGAAGACCGAAGCCCTCTGGATCGGCTCATGTCGAAATTCGAACGTTAAGCTACCCGCAAATAAATCAATAAGATGGGCTGAGGGAAAGGTCTACGCCTTAGGAGTATGTTTCTCGACAGCAGAAAAAAATGCCGTCTTGGCTAACCTGTCTGACAAAATTGAAAAATTGAAGAAGATTCTAAACAGGTGGTCTATCAGGATACTCACTCTTTTGGGTAAGGTTGCAGTTATAAAAAGTTTGGCGGTGTCTCAGGCCTTTTATGTCCTGTCTTCTCTCCCAACATCTCCAGGTGTCCTAAAAGAGATAAACTCTGCGCTGTATGAATTCCTCTGGGATGGCAAGGGCGACAAAATAAAAAGGACTGAAATCGTTAATGACTATGACAAGGGAGGTCTTAAAATGATTGACGTTCATAGCTTTAACGAATCGTTAAAATTAAAATGGATTCAAGGTTATTTAGATGATAATAACCAAGCTAAATGGACGTTTTTTTTTTATTACCACCTAGGAAAATATGGAGGGAAGCTATTGTTTCTTGGTAATTTAAAATGGCAGGACGCGTATAGGCTTAATATAACTGATCCATTCCTAAAAGAGATTGTTCAATTCTTGTCCAATTTAAACTATAGAGATAAGAATTTGGAATTTGTCTCCTCCCGAATCTGGCATAACTCGATGATTAGAATCGGAAATCAACCCTTTTTTTATAAATCGTGGTTAGATGCAGGTGTGGAAACAGTTGGAGATCTGTTGGACAATGAGCCAAATTTTCTGAGCTATGCTGCTTTTGAAGCGAAATTTAAAATAAACACTAACTACCTCGAATACTACAAAGTTGTGTCCGCCTTGAAATACTTCAAGAAGTTCTGTTCACCGGATATCAATAGGCCATGTCCAAAAGGTGTCCTTGAGGTTGTCCAGTCTTCACCGGAGGTTGTTAAAGCGCTTTATCGGCTTCTCATTCAAAAGAGAGCTTCCAACCCAAAAAGAAGCGAGGAGAAATGGTTATCTCAAGGGGAAGTACTCGGAATATCCACTGTCAGTTGGAAAAATACATATCGGTGGCCCTTTTTATGTACGAGAGAAACAAAGCTTAGAGTCTTTCAATTCAAGCTCCTGCACAGAAGGATTGCCACTAACGATTTTCTCGTTAAAATAGGATTAAAACAAATCTACAGTTGTTCCTTTTGTGAAGAAACTAAAGAAACCCTTATCTATCTCTTCTGGAATTGTAAATATACAATGGCCTTTTGGGAGGAAATTTTCCAATGCATATCACAAAATGTTAGCGGATTAAAGGACTTTCAACTCTCCTCACCTCTTTGTCTGGGTATTATTGACGAAATATCTCATCTGCTAGTTCATCACCTACTCCTTATTGCGAGATATTATATTTACTCCTGCAAGTTAACAAATGCCCTTCCTAGGCTGGAGGTTTTCATACAGCAAGTTATAAATTCTATGAATGTTGAAAGACAAATAGCTTCTGGGAACAACACTAGGAAAGCATTCCAACAAAAGTGGTCTCGTTTTAATAGAAGGGCCCCTCTACCTTAAGTCTTCACGTCAGAGTTTATAATTGCGGCAGTTGCAACATAAGTCGATAATTTGTAAGGTGTATCCAAGTTATATTTACATCAATATCCATCCTCGGTGTGCGCGTGCGTGGGTGATTATTGTTTAAGAGTAGTGGTTAATTTTCGTTTCTTTTTCTTTAAAGTGACTTTATTCTTTCCTAAAAGAGATTGTTCAATTCTGGTCCAATTTAAACTATAGAGATAAGAATTTGGAATTTGTCTCCTCCCGAATCTGGCATAACTCGATGATTAGAATCGGAAATCAACCCTTTTTTTATAAATCGTGGTTAGATGCAGGTGTGGAAACAGTTGGAGATCTGTTGGACAATGAGCAAAATTTTCTGAGCTATGCTGCTTTTGAAAAACTCGAAACTTAGGAATTGATGGGACGCCGTCCACACGGTGCTTACCAGTAGCACTCATCACAGCTAGTAAAAGCCACTTACTTTCAACATGCTCTTCGAGGAGTGAGATTGTGAGCGACTGTATAAATCTCGGAAATAACGAATTGATTGCACGCGCTTAACACCGTCCGTACCAGGAGTACTCATCAGAGCTTGTAAAAACCACCTACTTTCAACATGCTCTTACAAGTTTTAAAAGAGTGAGATTTTGACAGTGAATAAAAATCTTGAAAATCAGGAACTGATGGGTTGCTCTCCACACCGTGCGTTCAAGTAGTGCTCATCATAGCTAGCAAAAACCACCTACTTTCAACATGCTCTTGCCAGGTTTCAAAGAGTGAAAGTATCACGAAGAGTCAAATATCTCCCAAATCAGGAATTGACTGTACCCGCTCCACAACGTGCGTACAAGTAGTACTCATCACAGCTAGTAGAATCCAGAGACTTTCAACATGCTCTTACAAGTTTTCAACGATTGAGATGATGTCCGAGAGTCAAATTCTCGGAAATCAGGAATTGATGGGAGGCGCTACACAACGTGCGCTCAAGTAGTACTCATCACAGCTAGTAAAAAGCAGCTATTGTCAACACGCTCTTACAAGTTATCATAGGGTGAGATTATAACCCAGAATCAAAATCTCGGAAATCAGGAATTGATGGCACGCGCTTCACACCGTCCGTACCACGAGTGCTCATCACAGGTAGTAAAAACCAAGTTTTCAAAGACAAGTTTTCAAAGAGTGAGATAATGACGGAGAGTGAAATTCTCGAATGTCAGAACTTGATGGGGCGCGCTCCACACAGTGCGAACAAGACGTACTCATCACAGCTAATAAACACCACTTACTTTCAACATGCTCTTACAAGTATTGAAAATCAGGAATTGATGATACCCGCTCCACACCGTGCTTACAAGTAGTACTCATCACAGCAAGTAAATGACAGCTACTTTCAACATGCTCATACAAGTTTTCAAACAGTGAGAGTCGTAATCTCTGAAACCAGGTATTGCTGGGAAGCTCTCCACACCGTTTGCACAGGTAGTACTCATCACAGCTAGTAAAAACCACTTACTTTCAAGATGCTCTTACAAGTTTTCAAACATTGACATTATGACCGAGAGTCAAAATCTCGGAAATCAAGAATTGATGGGACGCGCAACAAACCGTGTGCACAAGGGGTACTCATTACATCTAGTAAAAACCACCTAGTTTCAACATGCTCTGACTAGTTCTCAAACAGTGATCTTATGACCGTGCGTCAAAATCTCGGAAATCATGAATTGATGGGACGCGCTCGACACCGTGCGCACAGGTAGTACTCATCACAGCTTGTAAAAAGCAGCTCCTTTCAACATGCTCTCACAAGTTTTCAAAGAGTGAGATTATGATGGAGAGTCCAAATCTCGGAAATCAGGAATTGATGGCACGCGCTCCACACTGTGCGCAAAAGTAGTACTCATCACAGCTAGGAAAAACCACATACTTTCAACATCCTCTTACAAGTTGTCAAACAGTGAGATTATGAGCGAGAGTCAAGTTCTCGGAAATCGTTAATTAATGGGAAGCGCTCCACACCGTACGCACAAGTAGTACTCATCACAGCTAGTAAAATGCAGCTATTGTCAACATGCTCTTACAAGTTTTCAAAGGGTGAGATTATTACCCAGAATCAAAATCTCGGAAATCAGGAATTGATGGGACGCCGTCCACACGGTGCGTACCAGGAGCACTCATCACAGCTAATAAAAACCACTTAGATTCAACATGCTCTTCAAAGAGTGAGATTGTGAGCGACTTTCAAAATCTCGGAAATCAGGAATTGATCGCACGCGCTTAACCCTGTCCGGAGTGCTAAGTTTTCAAAGAGTGAGATTATGACAGTGCGTCAAAATCTTGGAAATCAGGAATTGATGGGACGCTCTCCACACCGTGCGCACAATAAGTGCTCCTCACAGCTAGTAAAATCACCTACTTTCAACATGCTCTTGCCAGGTTTCAAAGAGTGAGATTACGACCGAGAGTCAAAATCTTCAAAAATCAGGAATTGTTGGGACCGGCTCCCCTCCATCACGAGATGTGGTACTCATAACAGCTAGTAAAGAGCACCTACTTTCAAATTGTTCTAGCAAGTTTTCAAAGACTGAGATTACGACCGAGAGTCAAAATCTTCAAAAATCAGGAATTGTTGGGACCGGCTCCCCTCCATCACGAGATGTGGTACTCATAACAGCTAGTAAAGAGCGCCTACTTTCAAATTGCTCTAGCAAGTTTTCAAAGACTGAGATTACGACCGAGAGTAACATTCCCGGACATCAGGAATTCATGGGACGCGCTCCACACCGTGCGCTCAAGTAGTACTCATCACAGCCAGTAAAAGCCATCTACTTTCAACATGCTCTTACAAGTTTTCAAAGAGTGCGATTTTGAGCCAGAGTCAAAATGTAGGAAATCAGGAATTGATGGGAGCGCTCTACACAATGCGCACAAGTAGTACTTCATCACAGATGGTACAGAGCAGCTACTTTTAACACCCTCCTACAAGTTTTATGACCGAGAGTTACAATCTGGGAAGTGCGCACAAGCAGTACTCATCAGAGCTAGTAAAAAGCATCTACTATCAAAATGCTTTGACAATTTCTCAAGCACTGAAATTATGACTGAGAGTCAAATTCTTGGAAATTAGGATTTGATGGGAGAGGTCCCACACCGTGCGCAAAGGTACTGCTAATCACAGCTAGTAAAAACCACATACTTTAAACGTGCTCTTACACATGTACAAGGAGTAAGATTATTAAACAGAGTGTAAATCTCGGAAATCAGGAATTGATGGTACGCGCTCCACACCGAGAGCACAAGTAGTACTCATCACAGCTAGTAAAAGGGACCTACTTTCAACATGCTCTTACAAGTTGACAAAGAGTGAGATTATGACCGAGAGTCAAAATCTCGGAAATCAGGAAGAGATTGGACGCGCAACAAACTGTACGCACAAGGAGTACTCATTACATCTAGTTTCAACATGCTCTCACTAGTTCTGAAACAGTGAGATTATAACCATGCGTTAAAATCTCGGTAATCAGGAATTGATGGTACCCGCTCCACACCGTGCAGTACAAGTAGTACTCATCACAGCAAGTAAACTACACCTACTTTCAACATGCTCATACACGTTTTCAAATTCTCGGAAATCAGGAATTGGTGGGACGCGCTCCACACCGTGCGCACAAGTAGTACTCATCACAGCAAGTAAAAAGCACCTGCTTTCAACATACTCTAACAAGTTTTCAAAGAGTGAGATTATGACGGAGAGTCGAAATCTCGGAATTCAGGAAATAATGGCACGTGCTACACAGCGTGCGTACCAGGAGTACTCATCACAGCTAAAAAAAGCACCTTTTTTAAAAATGCTCTTACAAGTTTACAAAGAGTGAGATTATGACCGAGGGTCAAAATCTCAGAAATCAGGAATTGATGTTATCCGCTCCACTCCGTGCGTACAAGTAGTACTCATCACAGCTAGTAGAAACGACCTACTTTCAACATGCTCTTACAAGTTTTCAACGAGTGACATGATGTCCGAGAGTCAAATTCTCGGAAATCAGGAATTGATGGGAGGCGCTACACAACGTGCGCTCAAGCGGTACTCATCGCAGCTAGTAAAGCCCACCTAGTTTCAACATGCTGTTACAAGTTTTCAAAGAGTGAGATTATGACCATGAGTCAAAAATCTGAAAAATCAGGAATTGATGGGACACCATGCGCACAAGTAGTACTCATCACAGCAAGTAAAAGGCACCTACTTTGAACGTGCTCTTAAGAGTTCTCAAAGAGTGAGATTATGATCGAGAGTCAAAATCTCCGAAATCAGGAATTGATGGGACGGCTCCCCTCCATCGGGACATGTGGTACTCATAACAGCTAGTAAAAACCACCTACTTTCAACATGCTCTTGCAAGTTTTAAAAGGGGGATAATATGAGGAGAGTAAAATTCTCGGAAATCAGGAATTGATGGGAGCGCTCCAAACTGAGCGCACAAGCAGTACTTATCACACCTAGTAAATACCACCTACTTTCAACATGGTTTTGAATGAGTGAGATTATGATCGAGAGTCAAAATCTTCAAAAATAAGGAATTGTTGGGACGGACTCCCCTCAATCAGGAGATGTGGTACTCATAAAAGCTAATAGAAATCACCTACTTTCAACATGCTCTCACACGTTTTCAAAAAGTGAGATTATGACCGAGAGTAAAATTCTCGGAAAATCAGGAATTCATTGGACGCGCTCCATACCGTGCACGCTAGTAGTACTCATCACAGCCAGTAAAAGCCATCTACTTTCAACATGCTGTTTCAAGTTTTCAAAGAGTGCGATTTTGAGCCAGAGTCAAAATCTCGGAAATCAGGAATTGATGGAAGCCCTCCACACATTCCGCACAAGCAGTACTCATCACAGATGGTACAGAGCAGCTACTTTCAACACGCTCTTACAAGTTAAAAAAACTGACATTATGACCGAGAGTCAAAATCTGGGAAATACGCCCAAGTAGTACTCCTCAGAGCTAGTAAAAAGCATCTACTATCAAAATGCTTTGACAATTTGTCAAGGAGTGAAATTATGACTGAGAGTCACATTCTTGGAAATTAGGAATTGATGGGACAGGTCCCACACCGTGCGCAAAGGTACTGCTAATCACAGCTACTAAAAACCACATACTTTAAACGTGCTCTTACAAGTGTACAAGGAGTAAGATTATTAAAGAGAGTGTAAATCTCGGAAATCAGGAATTGGTGGCACGCGCTCCACACCGTGCGCACAACTAGTACTCATCACAGCTAGTAAAAGGGACCTACTTTCAACATGCTCTTACAAGTTGACAAAGAGTGAGATTATGACCGAGAGTCAAAATCTAAAAAATCAGGAATAGATTGGACGCGCAACAAACTGTACGCACAAGGAGTACTAATTACATCTTGTTTCAACATGCTCTGACTAGTTCTCAAACAGTGAGATTACGACCGTGCGTCAAAATCTAGGAAATCAGGAATTGATGGTACCCACTCCACACTGTTCGGTACAAGTAGTACTCATCACAGCAAGTAAAATACACCTACTTTCAACATGCTCATACAAGTTTTCAAAGAGTGAGATTTTGACCGATGGTCAAATTCTCTGAAATCAGGAATTGTTTGGATGAGCTCCACACCGTGCGCACAAGTAGTACGCATTACAGCAAGTAAAAAGCACCTACTTTCAACATGCTCTAACCACTTTTCAAAGAGTGAGATTATGACGGAGAGTCGAAATCTCGCAAATCAGGAATTGATCGCACGCGCTACACAGGGTGCGTACCAGGAGTACTCATCCCAGCTAATAAAAAGCACTTACTTTAAACATGCTCTTACAAGTTTACAAAGAGTGAGATTATGACCGAGAGTAAGCTTCTTGGATATCAGGAGTTGATGGGACGCGCTCCACAGCGTGGGCAGAAGCAGTACTTATATCAGAGCTAATAACCAAAACCTACTTTCCACATGCTCTTACAAGTTGTTAAAGAGTCAAAATCTCGGAAATCAGAAATTGATGGGACGCGCTCCTCACCGTGCACACAATTAGTACTCATCACAGATAGTAAAAACTACTAACTTTCAAGTTGCTCTTATAAAATTTACAAAGAGTAAGATTATGAGGAGAGTAAAAATCTTGTAAATCAGGAATTCATGGGACGCGCTCCACACCGTGCGCTCAAGTAGTACTCATCACAGCCAGTAAAAACCATCTACTTTCAACATCTTCTTATAAGTTTTCAAAGAGTGAGATTTTGAGCCAGAGTCAAAATGTAGGAAATCAGGAATTTATGGGAGCGCTCTACACAGTGCGCACAAGCAGTACTCATCACAGTTAGTAAAGAGCAGCTACTTTCAACACGCTCTTACAAGTTTACAAAAGGAGACATTACGACCGAGAGTCAAAATCTGGGAAGTGCGCACAAGCAGTAATCATCAGAGCTAGTAAAAAGCATCTACTATCAACATGCTCTTACAATTTCTCAAGCAGAGAAATTATGGCCGAGAGTCAAATTCTTGGAAATCAGGAATTGATGGGACACGTCCCACACCGTGCGCAAGGGTAGTTCTAATCACACCTAGTAAAACCACCTACTTTAAAAGTGCTCTAACAAGTGTACAAAGAGTAAGATTATTAAAGAGAGTGTAAAACTCGGAAATCAGGAATTGATGGGACGCGCAACACACCGTACGCACAAGGAGTACTCATTACATCTAGTTAAAACCACCTAGTTTGAACATGCTCTGACTAGTTCTCAAACAGTGAGATTATGACCGTGCGTGAAAATCTCGGAAATCAGGAATGGGTGGTAACCGCTCCACACTGTGCGGTACAAGTAGTACTCATCACAGCAAGTAAAATACACCTACTTTCAACACTCTCATACAAGTTTTCAAAGAGTGAGATTTTGACCGACGGTCAAATTCTCGGAAATCAGGAATTGTTCTGAGCGCTTCACACCGTGCGCCCAAGTAGTGCTCATCACAGCAAGTAAAAAGCACCTACTTTCAAAATGCTCTAACAAGTTTTCAAATAGTGAGATTATGATCGAGAGTCGAAATCTCGGAAATCAGGAATTGATGGCACGCGCTCCGCACCGTGCCTACAAGGAGTACTCATCACAGCTAGTAAAAACCACCTACTTTCAACATGCATTACAAGTTCTGAAAGAGTGAGATTATCACAGTGAGTCAAAATTGTTGTGAAAGGAGGTCGGGTAGACACGTTTTAGTAGCACTTCGTGTATGTGTCATAAAGAGTATTGCGTGATTTAAATTTTAGAGCAGGAGTTAATCTGTTTAGAGGTCGGGCAGATACGCGTACATTTAGAAATATAAGGTACAATAGAGAGCAAGAAGATAGAGAGTCATGGAGTGTGGACTTTCAGCATAGAGTCATCAAATCATTATGGGGATTGTTTATTTTCGTTTTATCTTGCGGAGGTTTTATCTTGCGGAAAGGCATCAGAGTACCGTGAATTCATTGAATTCGATTTATGAGAGAGACAGAACTTTGACAAGGGGACAGAGAGAGCGTTAGAGCCATATCGCCCACTTTCAGCGGTCGTCTGCGTGAATGAGAGCATAGTGGATGACATTTATCGGGCTATGAAAAATAATGGAATTCGGACGGCTGAATGTGAAGGTCGTGTTGTTGTCATCCGCGGATTGCAAGAACGTGCTGTGGAATATGTGGAGTTTGAGGAGGCTTAAATTAATCTTATTGGTTTTTATTTTGATTAAGTAAGTCGAAAGTAAATGAGATTGAAAGTGATTGAGTTTATTCAGATAACGAGATTTTTTTATTGCGTTATTTAGGTAGTCATACTTTCCTTGCTGCGTTGTTTTAGTCGCACCTTGTTTTTTTTATTGATAGTGTCAAATGAAAGCGCGTCTTGGGGATAATGGAGAGTCTGTTATGCACATGTTCTTCTAGCGAATCATATCATTTTGGCGATTGTTTGTATTCGTTTTATAGAAGAGAGAGTGATATTTATCGTCAGTGGGAGATTTTTAAAGAACAACATTCTGCAGCTGTCAATGCGTTGGTTCTTGCGGGATAGTTTGATCAGTGTTGCTCAGATGATGGGGAAGTATGCAGCCAAACAGATTGTTCATTTCAATAATTTGGCTGCAGCAAATTTCAAGATTTTGGATAAAATTTATCACGGCATAAAGGAAGAGGAGTTACGGTTGGAAGATTTTGAAGGTCGTTTCTGTGCTATTTATAATCAATATCAGTTGGCGATGAGATGCGTAGAATGTGAAGAATTGTAAAGGTATGTGTTTTTTCATTTTTTTCGGGGGGCTAAACGACTTTGTGTTGGGAGTTTAGTTTCATTTGCGTGTTATTTTAGTCAACAGTGATACGTTTGAAGATGAGTAAGATGAAAATACATGACGTTTCATGTATCGTGTGCGAGGGTAGAATTAGTGAGGATCATTCATTTACACCACAGTCACAGTTGATGTCAGTCGAGGATTATGAATTGGAAGAGGATACGGCTCTTAAAAGATTTCTCATATATGAGAAGAGTAAGTGTTTTTTAGGAAGGTGGGATATTTCGCGTGTGATTTCACTCGTCATGGGTGATTCGTGTTTTTTTTATCATGGCATTATATGTGATTGTTATAAGGGTAGAAGTTTTTTGCTGGAAGAATTTGTAAATGCAGGAGAGAATCTTTTGCCGAAGGTTGAATTTTATTTAAAAGGTAATTTTGTGAGGGTTTTAATTTTTTTGTTAAAAAAATGTAAAATAATAAGTTTGTGTGTTTTTTGTTATAGATTTGTACAACGACAGTGATTATGATGCCGATGATGATGATGATGAGTTTCTTCATCGACCGAAAAGAAGAAGAATACGTAGAAACATTGAAGGAGAGTATTTCAATTCAGACGACAATTGTGAAGGCGATTTAAATGAAGTAAAGGAAGATAAGAACGAGGACAAGAAGGAGAACGAGGAGAAGAAGAAGAAGAAGAAGAACGAAAAATAATAATGCACATTATTTCAGATATTGTGATTTTATTCATACAAAAAAAGATGTGTCAGTGCCTTGTTAATAAATTCTATGTTTTTCTCTAGTTCGTCTCTCAGATTATTTATATATATCATGACCAATAAAGCTCTGTGTCGGTGCGGGTGTTCTGTGCCGTCGGCGGTAGTTGCTACTTCATCCCATTTCCTCCCAATGTTTTGGGACAAAGTATCCACTATCTCTTCTACTCGTTCAATGCGCTGTACACATTTTTGCGTGAGAATTATTTGTTCTTCCAGAATTTTGGCTATAAAAGGATTTTTTCCACTTTTTTCGCCCATGCACGCATGTCGGCGCAAGGGACGCCTTTGAGTATTGATCTTGGTTTTTCAATCTTCTTTAGAAATGATGTTGCTTGTAATTTTAGTTTTTGTTTTCTGTGAAATTTATAGCTTTTGCAGGGTGATGAATGATGGTTCCAGGACATATACAGCATAGCGATGTACGTTTAGATGTCTTCATCCCCCTTGCTTGTTTAGTGTAGTTTTGTTTGGGGATGGGTATTGAGGCCCAAAATTTTATATTTTCGGATGTTTTGTTTAAAAGATTAAATGGAGTTAGATTAATTAGTAAATAGGATTAATTTTTTACAGTCGTAATTTTTTGAGGGATTTAACTGTTTGGCAAAGTAAATAGGATTAATTGTTGCAATCGTCATTTTTGGAGGGATTATAACGTTTTTATAATTGAGCATCACACATTATTTAAGTAGAAAGGTTCGAAATAAATATGGTTCGTGATGGTTGGTTTTCAAGATATGATATTATTCAGGCACGTTGTTCAGCATGCCTAGAGGAAAATATCCAGTGTTATTTATCTTTTTGCACTTTCTGCCATAAATATGTGTGCGGTTGGTGTCAAGCAGATTTCGTAGACTTTTACGATTGTTTCTGTAAAGATTGTGAACGAGATCGTCTGGTCGATAGGTGAATGCGACTTAGTTGATCTAGTCTGAACGTTTTTTTGGAGGTAGGGGAAATTTGTCTCCCGTTGCATTCATATCCCAGTGAAATCCCAGTATAATATTAATTTTCCCCTACTTTTTTTGAGGTGATACGTGTTTTTTATCGACATGGAATCTGTTGGGATGGCTTCGTCGGTTTTGGCGCAGAATGTCAAGTTAACACCTATAGAGAAGTGTCTGCGAGAAGAAATTGAAAGTCTGGATGATCAATTCAGGAGGAATCGAAAAGAAGAAGAAGAAAAAGAAGAGTTGTATAGTAAATATCGTACAGGATATTATGGTGTTTTGGTCAAATTGTTGTGGTTAATCGAACATCACGAAGTGTTATCATTTGCTCTGCTGATGTGTAGTCATTTCGCTTTCCCACGTCTTGTTCGTTTGCTTTCAAACATAAATTGACTTTTGCATGGTTTAAAAGGTTATTTTATTTCCATAAGATTGATCCTTTACGAAGTCTTAAAGATGTTTCATTTAGGAAGCTGAAAATATGGTCTCAGTGGTCTAATTCGCGTTTGAAGAGAGTTTATAGTGAAGAATATTTGATGACTGATAATATACATATTTTCACAATGAATTGTCATTCAAATGCTTGCGAATATTTGAAAAAGTGTGGAATAGAAGGATGTAGTCAACCGGTAGATGGGGATTATTTTCATTCTTCTCATAATATAGAGAAAATATTATGTAAGAAGCCTAGTTATCTTGACGATTATCTTTTTTTCGATGGGGATTTTCATTTTATTTCGGATTTGTGTCGATGTTCATGTAGTTCTAGTCAAGACGAAGAAGAAGAAGAAGAAGAAGAAGAAATAAGTATGAGCAGTAATGTGAGAAAAAAAAATTCACAGTTCACAATTCACAATTCACAGTTCGATAAATTGTTTACATTCATCACAGTATTTTGTTGTGCAATGTTTTTGCCAAAAATTTATATCGCACATTAAAGTAGGTAATTCCTTTTCTATTATTTCTTTCCATTTATTTCTTTGTTCCTTAGTCCGGCGATGTGATCCAATAAAATATTAATTTCAATCAGACCCATTGGTTTTGTTTGTCTTCCATCTTGAAACGTACCCACTGATATAGTCATGTCGGAAGTATCGCCAATTTTTCGCCACATCACGGGTAATTCATGGTTCTTGTCGTATATGTGATCTTGTGATATTATTTTCCTTAAGTAGCTTTTTCTTGCTTCTTCACTTCCATCCAGTTCGCGTCTTAATCGACAGGTTCGTTTTCTCGTCTTTATCAACCATTTATCTGCTGCTTTTCTCACGCACTTGTTTCTTCGGTTAGTTTTTGTAATCCATTTTTCCACTGGATAATTAAAAGTAATAAATTATATTTTGGAAATAATAGATAAGGTTATAGATTAATTCTTTATGACTTACGTGCGCGTGATTTGGTCGCGTCCATTGTTGAAAGGTATATGTTTTTTTAACCCAATGGTTATTTTACAAGGCGTAGTGATCACGTGGATATCGGGCGCACCCGTTAATTAAGTCCTTTACTTCGTCTATACGTCGCCAGTGGATAAAGTGTTTTGTTGTTTTTTTAAGAAATATCATTTTGTTGCCTACATCCACAAAGTAATATTTCCACCAGAATTCATGAGCCGAACTCATCGCTTCTATATCGCCACAGTGGGATCTTGGTGCGTCTGGGAATAGAATTTGTTTCGAATATTGTTTCGGGGTGTTTTAATCCATATTGATCGTGAAATGTTTTCATATCATCGGTTTCTTCTTCCATAATGTCGAGTATTGAATCTCTGTCATATTCGCCAATGGCACACATTTTTCCCCAGAATGCGGTCATTTCAAGTGTTTTTAGAAGAAATAATGCTTCTCTCAAATGTCTTTTTGTTTGTTTTTGTATCCGGGATTATATAGTTTTTTCCAAGTTGCTTATAGCTTTTGCAATGGATTTGTCTTTTTCTAAATACCAAAACAATATCGAAGGTATAACTCCGTCAAATTCGTCATATAATATCTTGAGGTGATGTGTTGCCAACCTTTTCAGACGACGACATTTGGGTAGTTGCGTGCCTGTGTTGCGAATATTTTCGCGAAGTGGATTGCCAAAAGCATCCGTGAACATATAAGTGTACTGTTCTAAACAGCTCTCCACGTTTAAAAACCTTTCTAAAGGACGCGGTCTAAAAACTTCTTTGTTCCTTTCATTCGTCGATATTTCATCGTCATCCCAAGATAATCCTCCATCGCCAAGCATCATGAATAGAGGTAGATGAAAATTATTCTGTGTCATTTGTAGGGAAGTGAAAGTAAGGTCTCGATAGTGTTGT
>JAEMWC010001739.1:60000-101366 GCA_016490735.1 Pachyseris speciosa | reverse complement strand
GAGCTACTATGACAGAGATTCAAAAGATCTGATGCTGGGATCTGCGCGAATCCTCAGAAAGGTGCTCATGTATGACAGAATGATTGACTTGAGTGACTGACGCTCTAGGTGCATGGTTTGTGCCCGGCTGATGCACAAAAAGAACACCAGCAAAGACTGTTATAAAGAGAGATAATAATAATAATAATAATAATAGTAATAATTAAATATGTGACAGTGAAGAAAGGTATGGTAGAAGAAAGTATCAGAGAGAGCTACTATGACAGAGATTCAAAAGATCTGCATGCTGGGATCTGCGCGAATCCTCAGAAAGGTGCTCAGTGTATGACAGAATGATTGACTTGAGTGACTGACGCTCTAGGTGCATGGTTTGCGCCGGCTGATGCACAAAAAGAACACCAGCAAAGACTGTTATAAAAAGAGATAATAATAATAATAATAATAATAATAATTAAATATGTGACAGTGAAGAAGGGTATGGTAGAAAACATCAAGAAAGTATCAGAGAGAGCTACTATGACAGAGATTCAAAAGATCTGCATGCTGGGATCTGCGCGAATCCTCAGAAAGGTAATGTCACTACTTAAGCAGTAGAGAAAATAAAGCCTGAAAAAATTTCAGGCTTGTACGAGATTCGAACCACGACCTCTGCAATACTGGTGCAGTGCTCTACCAACTGAGCTAACAAGCCATCTGGGAGATGTAAATGTCTGAATTTTTCTTCAGGCTTTATTTTCACTACTGCTTAAGTAGTGTTCATAACTGTGATGATTAGTCACACATTTAATCATTAATCCGCAGTTCAAATATAGGATTTTCATATATTCATTCACAATAATAATAATAATAATAATAATGAATGATGATGAAGATAATGATAATAATAACTTTATTACAACTGAAGTCTCAAATCTTTGTACCCGAGCACATATGCTCTACTAATTTGGGAGACTAAATCAAGTACGGCAAGGCAAGGCTAGACAAGATACAAAAAAAAAAAGATGAATGCACTTAAAAATACTTTATCTATGTAAAGCACTGAAAAAAACTTGCATTATAGCTTATAGCTGGTAGGAAAATAGTGCCAGTGACAGAAAGTAAAATTCTACACTGAGTGTGACATTTCATATGTCTCAAAAACATGATCAACAGCACCCCTTTAAAGGTAACGGCTGTTCCCTTTGCTGTGAGAAAACGTGAAAAATTTCATCCTCAGAAACTTACTTCCAGCACTCTATTCAGAGACTGGCGGGTCTAAAGTACAGGCCACATTCCACAGGTCACAAGTACAGGTTCTGATATAGTGACTAAGCCAAACAGTTTCTCCTCAGTCTAAAAAGTAATTTGGATAGTGACTATGGGGCGAGGAGATACTTCTGGGCCTCTTCATTATTAGTGTGCAGGTGTAAGTTCTGTGCATGATAGAACGGTCTCACGGTCTCGAAATTTTATGAATGATGCCCTGTAATAAATACAGTAGGTATTTTTTTGCAGTAGGGATATGACTATGCGGGGAAAGAAAATCCCAAATCTCAGCAATTTAAAGTGCAATAATATCTAATTATGCATGGTTATTCCAAAGTTTCCTTTTGGATTCCTTTCAATGGCCAATCTTAAGCAGGGCTTACTTCAACATGAAAGGGAATGTGCAAAAAAAGGCAGGCAGTCTTAGTACAGGAAAATATACATACAAAAAGCCCCACCTCCAGGAAAACGTGTGGGCCAACGATATTATACTCATTACGAAGGATTTCCAGGCCATCGAATAACTGAGAACATAACTCTCTTTAGGCAGATGTTAAATGACGACTGGTGACCTACCTTGGCAGCGAGAATAAACCAGTATAAACTCATACTTTTTTCTGTTGAGTTGACTAAATCCTCAGTGTTTGCACAATTCGATCAGTTCAACGTCGTTTCTATACATCCTCGAATTGTGAAGATGTATCTCGCGGGGAAAGGAACATACATTCTGGCAACTCGAGCTTCTTTTCAAATCCACCATAACGGAAAAGTGAACTGATGCCACGACCGATACTCTGTTCGCAGGTTGGATGACTGATGTCACACTGGAACCGTTCCTTCCCTCGATTTGGTCGTTAAACTTAGCCTTTGTCTTCTTACTTTGTTCGGGTTAGATGAAGCGCACCTATTGGGCAAGTGCCTAGACGACACTTGGGTGCGTCAGCTTCACTTTCTCGTCCGTAATTTCTTGTTCCCTTCTTGGATTGCTGTGAGGCGCATGCGCATCAGCGCAGTGACAGATATTCGCCTCCCACTACTATTAGACGTATACGGCTTTAAATTATAAATAGGCAAGTGACTTTATGCTCTTATCAGTGAATAATCGCCGAGCACTGGGAGGTGAGGGTGGCCACCTCTGAATCCCTATAGGGCTCAATGCGTGTCTTTCATTACCTGGCACTAGGGAGTCCTTTTCACTGGACGACCTAAGGTGGTTTCGGCCATGCGCTGGGGGCCCAGGTGAATAACTGGGGGTGCTCAGTCACACGCAAGTGTGACACTCGCACACGCTTTGCGTGTGCATAATGGCTGCTTCGGCAGCCACGACCACCTGCTTGGTCAGCAGGTAAAGTCCCAATTGGGTAACTTCCCAATTGGGCAACAACAGCCACGAGCACCCCGACGAGGGTTTTGTCATTTTTTTTCGTCAAAAGGTAAATTTTTCGTCGTAGCTGCTCGGCTGCTGCTCTCTTTTCCTCTTTGTTTAGGGTTGTTTAGGATTCCTATCGACTTCTGTCTGCCCAGCGAGAGCAAAAAAGAACCAAAGCCTCGTCATTGTTTTGCAATGAATTTCAAGAACACGTCTCCACAGGCGAGGAAAAATTCCTCAAATGAAAACATGAAAGAAACAAGTATAGCAGCAGAAAACAAAGAACTGCAGGAAAGTACTTTGCCGATGAATGAGCATGCGTTTCGTCTTGAAGTGGTTGAGGACTTTTTAAGCATTGTGCCCTAATGTTCGGCAATAAGACCAACGCAGCTAAAGTTAGTCTCCACACGTTTCCAGGCGTACATGGCGAGCCGTGAGGGAGCAAGTGGATAGCATTTGTATTAGAGGAAAGATATGAGGACTGGATTCCTGGTACTGCCCCTTATGTAGCAATCATTTTGCAGCTGACCGTTACGATGGATGAGTTTTCTTCAAAATTAGTATTACAACCATCATGATTTAAGTTACTGCAACACCTGAGCATCATCAGAGACCTAAACACGACAGAGGAATTAACCATGATGACGTTGGAACGCCAATGACACCGATTTTAAGTTTTCTGGAGAACTTAAGCGCATGACGGTAACTTTTTCTTTCTTTTTCCTTACTTCAACGCCTTTCGTAGTAATATAGTCGCTAAATAGTTCGCCAGCATTTTCCAAGTTAAACAAATTGGAATATTCGCGAAATAGTTAGAGAAAAGAAAAGTTAGATTTTGAGCCGTCGCCGTCGTCTTTGCTAAAGCTCCCTAGTAATTCGGCCATGATTGCCTTCTTATTCTCGCTTTAACCATCGAACACTTTCGGAAGTTTCATAGAATGAGCATTAAACGCCAGTTCAACCAAATTGTTCTTTCTTTTGTCATTGCCTTCCGATAATGCTTGAATTCCTCTTTCTTGAAGAAACGCTCGAAGCCAAGACAAATTTTGGCGCTGAAAATATTTTAGGTCCCTTTTACCCCCTTCTTCAGACGTGCCTTTATTAACGACGACTGTTAGAACTTTTTCTTAATTCAAAGTGGCTTCGATCAGCTTTGATGAACTGAGAAAAACGGACATAACAAAGGAATACTCTCATATACTCCAAGGAAAAACAATCAATCTATTCCCAGGAGCCTCGTTTCGGTGTCCGTTTTCGTCATCAGTATCTCACGAACAAATATATCGAAATTGGGCTATTAAGGCTTCAATTCCCCTACCTAGAAAATAATAAATCTTAAGATGTTGTACGATCTTGCAAGAACATGAACAAATGTAAAATGGAAATTAAGATCTCAGATCCTAAGATATCTTACGTTTATTTAAGAATCTTGTAAGAACGTTGATGAACTTTGATGCAAACATCGGTAAGATCTGACCAACACCCCAATAAGATCTTATATTAGAAAGATGTTAGTGAAAACTCTCAACAAGACCTTAGTAACTACTAATCAAGAGCTTGCTTATATCTTACAAGACCTTAACTGGCAAGATCTGACAAGATCTTACTAAGATGAGTGTACAGTTCGATCAATCGCTAGCTTTGACGGCTTTGAACCGTAGTCATGTGCGTGGGTTTTACGCTGACATGGAAACTAACAATCAATTATTTCAAATTTCTCAAAAACTTAATGGCTATTCGGTGGCATACAACAAAGGTGGGAGTACTACTGGATTTGACAAAGCGTTGCCTTAAAATAACATTCAATATAATTTTATTCACCCGCCGCATTCGCAAGTTGTTCGAAAAGAACCCTTGATTCGTAATTATTATCACTTTATGAGAAATGGATATATGAAAATCATATATTTGAAATGCGGATTAATGATTAATATGTGACTGATTATCGCAGTTATGAACACTGCTTAAGCAGTAGTGAAAATAAAGTTTTAAAACAATTCAGTCTTGTACGGGATTCGAACCCACGACCGCAAAGGTCGTGGGTTCGAATCCCGTACAAGCCGTTCAAGTCTTGGTATTAAACGCTACTTTGGAACCAAGTTCTGAGTGAAATAGCTGTCTCGAAGATACTCGCTTGCCGTAAAAATCCCGGCCTCACCACAGCCAGCGATTCCCCGATATTTACAGAGTTTTCCTCAGGTTGTACAGAAGTGCTTTCCCACACTGGTGAAAAAGTTGTTTTCACACCGTCCATCCGTTTAACCGTTTGTGAAGACAAAAAGTTTGTTTTCACAGCGGCCTGAAATGTATTTTAGCTCGCTGAAATAAACCAATGAAAAGTGTCAATCAAATTATCGCACGATTTAAGCACGGTGCCTACTTATACGGATATATTTTTTCGCGTATTATCAATATGCAAGAATGTAGATGTTGGTAAGGGCCATTGAAAACTAAAAAGAAAATTGGAAGTAGCCACGCATTTTTCAGAGATAATCAAGTCCAAAGCTGAAAAAAACAGAGACTTGGTAAACAAAGAAAAGAGGAAATATTTCTCCGAACATTTCCTTGGAATTTCCGTTTACATACACCAAGGCAACAACAAACCACACGTTTTGGAATACATAACAACTGGTGATATAAAAACTGCTGTTTATGTGGTATTTGATACAAAATCATTGCATTGGAGCCATTTTTGGTCCCTGACTGCTCTCTTCTATTTCAGAAAAAACAGTCTAAATATATTTTGCGAACTATGAAAAAATCATCATGTCCTTGCCACTTTCGTTTTGTGAGGTAAACAATGGGAGTCACCACGCGTTTTTTTTAAAGCTTTATTGTTTATTTTCAAGTAAGTTTATTTGCCTATTTTTCTAGTAAGTTAAAAATTTGCATCTCTTTTCCTCTAGTTGGGCATGCTGGGATATCCGATATGGCGGCAAATGACGGGGCAAAAAGCTTTCTTCATTCTTAGGGAATTAGAGAACATTTTTTCAATCAAGATGTCTTTGAATGCAAGACCAATTTCGAAGACGTTTTGAGATGTGAATTATGTGTAACATTTCAAAGTTTTTCCAGTATAACTTGCACTTTTGGGGTCTGGCGAAGTGGAATCAGGCAAACACGTAAGATCACCTTGTGTACTTTTGCCAATTAGTTGAGCAGTTGTTTCTTGTGGTTGTATTATCTGGAAGGAGTTTTGAAATGCATAAAAAATACGCACTTTGAGAGCCAGTCGCCATAATTCCTTGCTTCTGATTTTTAAAGTCCGCTATAAATAAAACAGAATGACTTGGAGCAAATCTACTCATCTGCGTAATGAAAACCTGTGAAGGACGTATCGTCTTCTAGTCTAGCAGGGTCATGCAAATGTGCCCTGGTGTAGCTCCCGGCCAGGAAGGTAAAGGAACTCTATATTTCCTTACCTAATGATCCCCAGCACCACCCTACCACTTGCTCGTATTCAATGCGCCCTACTCTTCTTGTGTTAGTCTTCCTCCTTCCCTTGCCGAGTTACCATACTGTTGCCTATATTGCGGCCAGGCAGCCTGTAAAACCCTATATATACTTGCAAAAATGGAAGACAAGTGAAACACAAACCAAATACCATGTCCAGTGAACTAAAAGTCCGTTTGTAATAATAATAATAATAATAATAATATAACATTTTATATTGCGCATTTTCTATGCAATATTCAAATGCGCATTACAACACTGGCCGGGGAACTTTGCCAGACTGCTTATAACGCAGTTTACAATTAATGAAGTTGAGTTATGAGTGCCCCCGTAATGGCAATATCAAATTAAGACAGACACTAGGGGTGGTCACTGCCAGAAGTTTTCTTACGTCCCTAGTGGTTCTTTTACGTCCCACAGAATCAGAGAATTATGTACCCCATGAAGACAATGCAAATCAAGGCACATTTTGCACAATACGTTAACGGTAGGATCAATACATTCACAGATGGATTGCATCACTTTGGGATCACACAAACCGATAATAATCAACTTTCGATTCCCATTCAGACCATATTTTCAAAGAACTAGAGCTACTAAAACTTTCCGATATTAGACAACTGGAATTGGGTAAAGTTATGTTTCTCTTAACCATTCTCTTTTGCCTTCAAAGTTCAACAATTATTTATTTTTAAACAAACAAGTCCATAGCTATGCTACTAGATACGCGAAGGATTTTCACCTTCCTTTTTGTAGAACAAACCTTCGTAAATTTTCTGTCAGTTTCCAAGGACCAACTTATTATAACTCTTTAGAAAATGATCTTAAAGAATCTTATTCTCTCCACTCATTCAAAACGAAATTGAAAAAAAATTATATGTGAATTATTAGTTAAAAATCTTGTAGTAAATAGTTATCTTTCTTCACATGTCTGATATTATTTTTATAGTCATTGTTACATGTACCATACTTTATATTTTGTCAACTCAGTCTATGTATTTAGTTAATTTACACTTACCTTCATTGTATTTTACTTTCAATCCTGGCCTTACTGTTAACTTCATTTTTACTCTGAGGGAGCCCAATGTCTATGTGTTATTTTTATTTGTATTTTGTGGTAAAATAAATAAACATGCAATAATTACCGCACACCTGTACAATAGAAACGAAAACTATCTCGAAGGTGGTGTTGCCAATGAAATAAAGTCACTTACTACTCAAAACAAGACGTTCACTTGTAGCGAGAAAAAGTTCTCGAAAACAAATAATTTAAGGATACCTTTCAGCGTAAGTTTTACATTAAGTGACTACGTTATCAAAACAACAAAGGGAAGTTAAATAAGCTATTAACGTCGTGAATTACAGCTACTTTCAAGCTCATTATTGTACTAAAAGCACGAGACGAAAAGCAACAAGTCAATTCCTAAAGAAAATTGACATGAAACTGAAGATGACTCATACTGCTTCTTCTGTGGAACCAGAGAGTCCACAACATCCCTACTGGTTCTGCCCCATAGCAGCCTCTTTTTGGAATGCCGTAAACATACAAGTTGCTTATCATACAACGTGCTTTTTGTACATTATCACTGGTAATTATGCAATGAACATTACTGTCGCACAAATGTTGGATTCTTCCAAAAACTATCACCAGATCAATTTTTGTTGTATTTTAGCAAGATAAATGTATGTGAATAAAAAATAAGAATGACATAACTTTGATGTTGTGTGATTTGTGCCAATAGTAGCATATAAAAAAAACTAGCATCATTTTGCACAATTTCGGAACATGCTACTTTTAAGCACAATCTATGAAAGGCTACCTGTACATCTATTAGCAATAGACGCCTCAGTAGAAAAATCTTAACGTTTAGGGCACAGGAATTGAGAATTCATCTCGATGGAAATCTCCGAACCTATACCGTCTCTTTCTATCCTTACCAACAATGAAGTACGTTTTGTCCTCTCATCACTGGGCTTTCATGTCTTAGACATATTTCATTCAATTCATTTATTTATCTCTTTATTATATTCATTTAACATGTATGACTAGGATGATATTCGTGTTTTGTTATGATTAATTATTTTTCACTGCATGTTTCCCCTAATTGCAGCGAGCCCTATCAAAGCATATAGTGCTTAGCGGTTAGTCCTATAATTTACTTTAAAAAAAGAAACAATCTTTTCACAGGGACTCCAAGACGTAAATGGCCGGTCTAAAGAAAAACGTCATCGAACAACTAGAAAAACGACTGAATCTGGCCAAAAAAAAGGGAGATCGTTCAAGTGAAGGGCGTGTCTATTGCAGTCTCGGCAATGCTTATCACTCACGAGGTGACTTCAGAAAGGCGATAGAGTACCATGGGCTAGATTTACAGATTGCCAAAGAAGTGGGCGATCGAGCAGGAGAAGGTTGTGCCTATGGCAATCTCGGCATGCTTATCAGTCACTTGGTGACTTCCAAAAGGCGATAGAGTACCATGGGCTACATTTACAGATTGCCAAAGAAGTGGGCGATCGAGCAGGAGAAGGGCGTGCCTATGGCAATCTCGGCAATGCTTATGATTGCCTTGGTGACTTCCAAAAGGCGATAGAGTACCATGGGCTACGTTTACAGATTGCCAAAGAAGTGGGCGATCGAGCAGGAGAAGGGGGTGCCTATGGCAATCTCGGCAATGCTTATCGGTCACTTGGTGACTTCCAAAAGGCGATAGAGTACCATGGGCTACATTTACAGATTGCCAAAGAAGTGGGCGATCGAGCAGGAGAAGGGCGTGC
This sequence comes from Pachyseris speciosa, assembly GCA_016490735.1. Taxonomy (NCBI): domain Eukaryota; kingdom Metazoa; phylum Cnidaria; class Anthozoa; order Scleractinia; family Pachyseridae; genus Pachyseris; species Pachyseris speciosa. Next base: position 92,524 of record JAEMWC010001739.1, on the reverse strand, counting down.
CTATGGCAATCTCGGCAATGCTTATGATTGCCTTGGTGACTTCCAAAAGGCGATAGAGTACCATGGGCTAGATTTACAGATTGCCAAAGAAGTGGGCGATCGAGCAGGAGAAGGGGTGCCTATGGCAATCTCGGCAATGCTTATCAGTCACTTGGTGACTTCCAAAAGGCGATAGAGTACCATGGGCTACATTTACAGATTGCCAAAGAAGTGGGCGATCGAGCAGGAGAAGGGCGTGCCTATGGCAATCTCGGCAATGCTTATGATTGCTTTGGTGACTTCCAAAAGGCGATAGAGTACCATGGGCTACATTTACAGATTGCCAAAGAAGTGGGCGATCGAGCAGGAGAAGGGGTGCCTATGGCAATCTCGGCAATGCTTATTGTCACTTGGTGACTTCCAAAAGGCGATAGAGTACCATGGGCTACGTTTACAGATTGCCAAAGAAGTGGGCGATCGAGCAGGAGAAGGGGTGCCTATGGCAATCTCGGCAATGCTTATCGGTCACTTGGTGACTTCCAAAAGGCGATAGAGTACCATGGGCTAGATTTACAGATTGCCAAAGAAGTGGGCGATCGATCAGGAGAAGGGCGTGCCTATGGCAATCTCGGCAATGCTTATGATTGCCTTGGTGACTTCCAAAAGGCGATAGAGTACCATGGGCTACATTTACAGATTGCCAAAGAAGTGGGCGATCGAGCAGGAGAAGGGCGTGCCTATGGCAATCTCGGCAATGCTTATAAGTCACTTGGTGACTTCCAAAAGGCGATAGAGTACCATGGGCTACATTTACAGATTGCCAAAGAAGTGGGCGATCGAGCAGGAGAAGGTGGTGCCTATGGCAATCTCGGCAATTTTTATTACGACTTCGGCAATGTTCATAAAGCGATAGGATTGTACCAGTCTAGCGTAGAAGTGTTGAATAGCATAAGAGCAAGCCTTCAATCTGAGGAGGCTTGGAAATTAAGCTTTCGTGAACTCTATCACAATGTTTATACTATGTTGTGGATGGCGTTTTAAAAGTGGGAGACAGTTATGAAGCCTTGTGTGCTGCTGAACATGGACGAGCTCAGGCTCTCATGGAGGCCTTGAAGATGCAGTACGGCCTAAGCACTGATCTGTCAGTGGAACTTGACACGAAAGAGACAATTTCTTACGTTCTAAGAGAAGTATCTACACCAGTAGCTTTTCTTGCCACAAAAGGAGACACAGTGAATATTTGGTTTCTGGAAAGAGGCAACGAAATTACCTTTCGTCGCGGGAAAATTAAAGGCGAGAATAAAGACGAAGATGCAATTTCCATCTTGTTAGAAGCCGCTCTGAAAGAAATTGGAGCTGGTGTTGGTGTTAGATGCGAGAATCGCACACTGGACAACTTGAGTAGTGATCTGCCATCCACTAGAGAAGGCGATGAAGAAGGTAATCAGCCATCCAAGTGTGTCAAGAACCCTTTACAGCAATTGTATGATTTAATTATCAGTCCCATTTCGGATCTGCTTCAAAGGGACGAACTAATCGTTGTCCCAGATGGTCCGTTGTGCCTGGCCCCATGGTCCGCACTAAGCAAATCTATCAGAATCCGCACGATTCCCTCGCTGACAAATTTAAAGCTACTGGCAGATGTACCTGCGGACTTTCACAGTAGGCGCGGGGCACTTTTAGTAGGAGATCCATGTACCAAAGCAATTCGAAAGCCTTTATGTGAGTTGCCCTGCGCGAGAAAAGAAGTACAAATGATTGGCGAACTTCTTAAGACTCCACAACTAATCGGAAATGAGGCAACCAAAGCTGAGGTGCTGAACCGTTTAACGTCAGTTGGCTTGGTTCACATTGCTGCCCATGGAGATAAGAAAACTGGGGAAATTGCCCTAGCTCCAAGTCCTGGCTGGAAGACTGCATTCCCGGGGAAAGAACACTACATGCTGAAAATATCAGACGTGCAAGAAGTGCGTCTTCGAGCTAGCCTTGTGGTCTTAAGTTGCTGTCATAGTGGTCGAGGAGAGGTGTTAGAGTCTGAAGGTGTGGTCGGCATAGCACGGGCCTTCCTGTGTGCTGGTGCTCGTTCTGTTTTAGTATCACTATGGGCAATTGATGATGAGGCCACCATGGAGTTCATGAAAAGCTTTTACCAAAAGCTAAGAAAAGGAAAAAGCACATGTGCTGCTGTTCACCACGCTATGAAAACTCTTCAAGCTTCAGAGAGGTTTTGCTACATGAAGCACTGGGCTCCTTTCCTACTAATCGGTGACGATGTAAAGTTTGACTTTGGAGAAGAAGAATATCCAGAATGTAAGTATATAGATACTTCAATCTTAGCTTATTATGTCAAAGCGCATTGGAAAGTAAAAGAGCGAGAATAGCGCCTAAGTGTACTTGTGCGGCGTATTCTAAATGTTTTGCGATGCCGAGATGCAAATCTTTTCCACTGGTTTTCATCAATATTGGATACTTGATCGTAATTACTACACAGCGCTTTGTAGTTATGTTTAAGATACGAACTCAAGAAAAACACTTTGAAGATGTCGCTCTTCCTGAAGATTGCATACTAAAGTAGCCACTTTGTTTTCTCGGGATGCGAATATAACGTCCCGTCTTGTCCAGTCCAAACTAGACCCAACCATCTCGATTGTACTCTACCATTTTTGAGTTGAACAATGGGGGGCCATAGGAGCCGTAGCTTGAAATAACACGACTATCCATGCGAACGTTTCAATGAAACTTGGCGTGATGGGTATTCTGTACTGTATTCAAAACCGAAGGTAAAAGGAAACTGTAGTAGCAGTTTAAGTAGAATAGCGTTATTCTCATTAGCTTTTATTCTCATTCCATCGACAGGTTAAGGTGCTACAAACAAAGATTTACCTCCAGAAACGAAAGCCTTGAGTATTCACGAACAGTTGTGTTAAATCATATTATCAGTTTACTTTATTAGATAACCAGCCTAACGTGGCTGTGCTGTACACTCTAGTTTTTATTTGGAAAGAAAAAAATCTTTTCCTGGGGAAAATCTTCGGAACTCTTTTCAACATAACAGGGTCTGACCCTACATGTTCTAAGTTGACAATAAAATGTCTTGCTTGTGTCAAATGTTTGTCCAGCCAAACAGGAAATGAAGAAAATCGGATAATTGTTTGCGGGAAATTGAAATTACTTACGTTGTGTGGCTACAAAATAGACTGACCGAGAAAGTCTTGTTATCAAGTTATTACAAATCAGGAAATGCAAGAAAAATTAATGAAAAGAAATTTCAGGTGTTCACTGACAGTTTTATTCCACCTCGCCTCATACAACGAGTTCTTCTACTCTCTTACCTCCAACATTTTTTCCTGCTTGAAAGAGAAAGGAAACTCTGGAGAGATTCACTTGGTTTGATTTCCTTTTTGTTTGTCTGTTTCCTTTTTTTGACGATATAAATGACCGTACGTAAGACAGAATACCAACATGGCGAAATGTGCGCCAAACGAACTGGTGAAATAAGCGTGCACTTCAACAGAAAATCAAATATTTTCGTAGTTGCGTATTAGGAATTTCCAGATTCTTTCGCAATCGACCGCTTTTGATCGTTATTTAGCGAAGACTCCGGTAACGAGATTGGTGTTACGCAGCCTCATCAACGCTGCTCACTACATTACGTCATACTCCATGTTTACATTTGCTACAACGGAGCAGGTGTCATTTTTGTTAAAGGGAAATCCGATGAAAGGCGAAGTTCTATGTACAAAAAACGTAGGATATGTACTTGTTAGACAGCTGTCAACAGAAATTGCATGAGAGGAGAGAATTGTATACCGCAAGACACTGTTCCTTTCAATAGGTAGCTGGATAACCGTTAGAGAGACGAGATTGGCGGTGAGCTTCATGTTCTCAATTAGAAGATTTAATGTGCAGGCGTGTCTTTTTTTTTAATTAGAAATGTATTCGCCATACTTAAGCTAAGCAAAAGTGCGAAGTTTCGCAGAGATCTAATTTAAACTCTGCAAAAGATGATAATTGAAATGTTATGTGACATACAAGGAAATATGCCCTCATAGTAAACTTTTTCTTTGAAAAATTGTGATATTTAAACTGTTAGAACTCGTCAAGTTTGATTGAAACCTCTCTGAAACTCGGTGATTGCTCAGAAACTCGACATATATGGGTTATTGCCAAGCGTGAGGTCAAGACGGCGGGATATTGGCCAAGTTCTTTTTTTGCGTGGTTATGCACCGAGACGAAGTCGAGGTCCATAACCACACAAAAAAAGTACGAGGCCAATATCCCGCCATCTTGACCGAACAAGCTTGGTCAATAAAGGATTTATTATATGACACAAAGGACGCTATTAAAAGGCAGTAAAACGCGGAACGAACGGGTATCCGAGCGGTCAAGATGGCTCCATCTTGACCTCGCGGGTAGCCAATGACAGCAGGAGAATTGATTCATCTTGACCGCTGAAAGAGCCAGTCATATAATAAGACGAGTTAATTTGTGAAGGCAGGTTTACCTTTGGTGTATTTCGAATGTTATGCATCATCGAATTTTGTAATACTACGTACAATTAAATTTGCACGATGTTGATATTGCATAAAATATCATTTTTTGATGCTGTATAAAATTGAATCCGCTACTGAATGCAACATATTATAGACGTTACTGATATATATTAATGTGTTAAAACACTTAATGCTGTGAACTTCACGTACTGTCGCTTTAAGACCTATTGTAGTTTCCTCTGTAGAGGTGGTGGATTGTACCTTCAAATGGCTGAGTCGGTTTTAAAATTTGTCTTTCTCTTTGCAATACTTTTAAACGCAGTAGAATTGCAAACAAAGACTTGTGCAAATATTGAGCTTGTATTCTGGAGATCTTGTTGTTTGATTTTCATTTTTTGGAACAAATTGTCGAGAGAGCAGAAAGTAAACAGTAATAATAAAAACAAACAAACAAATGAACACGTGAAGTTTATCACGTTTACCTGACACTTACGCTTTAGGCTTTATTTTCCTTCAGGTGTTTATTTGTTTGTTGGCCCCTTGTGATCTCAGTTAATGTTCACCAGTACTGGACAATTAATCAGTCTTGTTTTCACAGGGGCAGTCACTTCGTTCAAAGCGCACGATAAGGCCAGTTAGGCCGATATGGACTCGCAATTTCTCGGAATAAGAAAGCTTTTCCGAACTGATTAGATTGTGTTAGGTTATACGAATTTTGATGTTCATGTTAAATGCCTCCAAGAAAAGAACTCATATATTCTGCAAAGGTGATAGTACACGGAGTACACAGCAGTTAAAAGGATAATGATTTAAGGCTCAACCGATTGTACTTGAATTAAGACAGTTGTGTTTCATAGTGCCACAACAGCGCGTTCACCAAATTGTCTAGTGTAGTTTCTACTGACTGTTTAGTTACAATGCATGTGCAACGGTTAGCTGCAAACGTTCAAAACTGTTGTTTTAGTCGAATTAGTTATTCCGTGATTTGACAACCAATGATGGCATTTTTGACGTCTATATCCCCGTAGACAGTTTCCTTTATAAGCCGTTTCGGAGTTGCGTAGGGAACTGGGGCGAGTTTCGAATCTTAACTAATCGATAAATTGATACCATCACGTGAAATTGACATTGGCCATTTGCCCAAGTTTGATGGTTTTAGGTTGAACAGAGACCAAGTTATGGACTTTAAAACATAGCTCAAAGTCCATGCAAACGTCTATAATTTTGAGGTTGCGTCCCCCAAAACCATATCAACTCTTAGAAATATTTTTCAGTTTTGTGACAGCAGTAAAATTCCGTCATGAGCCTACTATTTGGAAGTAGCTGGAAGTAACTTCATTTGCCCATTTTTACAACTATCAGACAAATCGTAAACATTTTTAAGAGCTTATATGGTTTGGGGGGACGCAGCCTCAAAATTAGAGACGTTTGTAGCTCGTTCATGTTAATTATTTTGCATGTTTTCGACGTACGCAATAATTTTTTGCAAAAACGTAAAAGAGACCCTATCATTTACCATTTGCCTTAAGCGAGATCCAAGATCTCTGTAGTAAATAAGTCGGTTTCTGCAATAAAAGGCAATAATTTTGTGTACTAGAAATGTTGGTGTAACGAGTGTTGATAACTAACATTGACCAAATAGTAATTAAAATATTTTACGTTATCAGTTATTACTTCTTCACTGATTTTTCCCTGGCCGATGTTTAACGTAAATTCCCATCGACGCCAGTTTTATTGCTGTATTCGCCATATATTATTTCTCAGTAGGTAGCTGTTAAAGGGAACCTCCACTCTTACAACAAATTGACGCTAAATTGTAGGTAATAATTACTAGATTTCAAGTTCTGTCTAGTTTCAAAGGTGCCGCCATTTTGGATTTGATGAAGCGCGATGGTTGCAGCTATTGTCAGGAAGGAAATGAAGCAGAACATCCTTTGCTTGTGTTAAACAATAGGGCAACCATCACGCCTCATCAATAGGCGATGATGATATCCATTTTTTTGAACACTTAAATGTTATATCCACGTTTTAAAACAAATTTGAAATCTGGTAATTATTTCCATCAATTCAGCGTGAATTTGTTGAAGAGTGGAGGTTGTAGCTTTCCTTTAAAATCCCTACAAGGAACGTTTCAGGCAAAAATTAGGTATGGACTTAAAACAGTTCGCTTTCAGATCCACTCCCTTGTACGGTATCCACCTTCCTGTTAACAGGGAGCTCAAACAACGAGAGTGGCGACGGCAACGAGAACACTACAAAACAATAGGCTTAACTCTTTCTCTACCGGAGATTTGGTCGCTTGTTTTGCAATTTCCGGAGGGTAGGAAGTCAACTCGGCTACTCCATATAAGGGGTTACCACGGAGATTTCGCTGGTCCACAACACCAAAGGTTCTATCTCTATTGTCACGCTCGTCACACTAACTGTCGTTCATTTCTAAACAATCACTGCAGCTGCAATTCGTTACTTATTTGATTTATACGTATAACACATAAACGTGACCTCTCCCCCCTACATACTCGTTGGGTACGAGCCTTAAAAAACGTAAAGTGCGTCAAGGATTTGGGCATTATGATTTCTTCGGATTTATCCTGGAGCGAACAGGTCAACGCGACTGTTAATAAGGCTAACAAATTATTGGGTTTGGTTCACAGAACGGTGGGCTCGTCGAATCCCGGTGCGTTCTCTACGCTATACAAATCTCTTGTGCGTCCGGTTCTAGAATATGCTGCCCCGGTCTGGAATCCATATTTGGTTAAAGATGTGCTAGCGTTAGAAAGTGTTCAGCGAAGAGCCTCTCGCTCGCACTCGGACAAAAACGTGGTGAGAATGAAGATCGTTTAAGGAAGCTGAAGTGGCCTACACTCGAAACACGCAGACTGTTTCTTTCTTTAGTTGAATGCTACAAGATCGTATTTGGCATGAACAAAATAAACTTTGACGATCTCTTTGATTTCAACAAGTGCAATTCAACCGCGCTAACCATCCGTATAAGCTTTATCCTAAGCCAGCAAAGTGTAATCCATATAAATACTCTTTTCCTATCCGAATCGTACGGCACTGGAATAGCCTACCAGGTTCTGTTGTTGAGGCTGGGAGCCTGAGTCGCTTTACGAGTGCGCTGAAGTGCTTTCTAAACATCTGAATATTTATTATTTATTGTAATTATTGATCATTAGTTATCTAATTTACCTCTTGTAAATAGTTCTTAAAGGATTTACATTGTACATAGTTTGTATCTTTTTTTTATCTTTTTATTTTGGGAAACATTACAGGGTCAACCTCTAGTTTTCCTTTTCAAGATGTTTTATAATTTTTAGCTCCCCCATCTTGAATAAATACGTTATGTTATGTTATGTTATGTTATAAGTGTGTTTTTCGAGCCATTTTCCACCTCAGAAGCCCCCTGCCTGGCATCATCAAGCTGGTTTGATGGGCAGAGGCAATCCTTTGAAAAAAAAAGAGAGTGAGAAGCAATTTCACACGAAGTGGGCCGCTCAAAGTATTCGAGCGAGTGTTGGCAATTGACGGATTGAAGTTGTGTCTTCAGTCGTTTTGTGAGTGGATTCCGGGACCTGGCGGAGTTTTTGACTTGTAAATAACGCAATCAGTGCAATATTTTTGAACAGGAGACCAGTGGCTAGACACAGTTCTAAAACATTTCTGAAATGGAAATTGGCGGACTTTCACGCTGGCAGTATACAAGAGTTTCCCATAATTCCTTTGGGTCACAAACGCGAAAATGACAGACCCTCATTTCTCAATCCACTGCAGTACAAATATATAATGCTTTCATCCAATCTTCTATTTCGATTGCTGTGCCCCAGTTTGGGATGGATTGAGTTCTTATATAATAATAATAATAATAATAATAATAATAATAATAATATATAATAATAATATATTAATAAATAATAAGGTTTATTAGCATTCCAAAAATGAATTGCCTCTTCTATGCTAAAAAAAATGTGATAACGCAAGGGGTGACAGGCCGCACAATCCCTACCGGCGTGAAATATATTTGTAACCTTTTATATTTTTGCTCTAACGAGTAGATCCTTCAAGGATTTCCCTTTCTTATATGAAAGGATAGGTGGTTGTTTGAATATCTGGCGAAGTAGCGGTTGATTTTGTATGAGGTGCCATTTTTTGAGTAAAGCTTCTTTTAAATTGGATATTGATGGTTGATATTGTGTTAAGCGCTGTAGCTCTTCCTGTGAATTTTATTCCTGATAGGATTTTGTCTATTAGATTGCGTGGGTAACCTCTGTCCACCAAGTGTTTCTTGAAGTTTGAAATGTTCTCTTCAAAAGTAGCTTTTGAGGAGTTTGTTCTAAGGATTCTTAAGCATTCGCCCTTCACGAATCCATTTTTGACACTTGGTGGGTGGCAAGAGGTAAAATGTGTGTACTGGGAAGGTTTCCGTTGGCTTAAAATGTGTTCTTATATCAAGGGTCGATTGTTCCTCGAATCTGTTGCCTTTGTATATACCGTGTCTAGGAACACAGTCTCAGTGTCAGAGATATCGGCCGTGAATTTGATAGTTGGGTGATGTGAATTTGCTTGTTCGATGAAAGTTTCAATGTCGGGTTTACTTATGTCCCACAATGAAAAGATATCGTCAATATAGCGTTTCCAAACTGTAGGTTTAAAAACGGTTTTGCTTAGGATTTCGGTTTCAATCTTTGCCATAAATATGTTGGCAAAGGAAACAGCCATTTTCGTTCCCATAGCTGTCCGCATGAAGATATTGCTTCCCATTGAATTGGAAAGAATTTTCTTTTAGAATTAGTCTAAGCATTTCCCGTAGGTAGTGTGTCGGAATGGGAGGGCTGTCTTTGTAAAAGTTATCATATGCTTTGCATACTGTGTCAATGCCCTCGTTTTGTGGTATATTTGTGTAGAGACTTGTGACGTCCATCGATACAATGAATGTGCGGTTTTTAACCTTTGTGCTTTCGATAAAGTTTATAAAGTCAGTTGTGTCTTTAAGGTATGACTTTTGTGACTTTGATATTGGTTGAAGCAGTGTGTCAACAAAAGATGAAATTCTTTCTGTTGGCCCATCACAGCCGGAGATGATTGGTCTCCCTGTAAGAGTTGGTTTGTGAATTTTTGTAAAGAGTGTAGAACTCTGGTATTCTTGGTGGGGCAAGGTGTTTGTGAAAGCCATTTTTTAGTCATGTCGTCGATGTGTTTTTTCACGGTGTAGATTTGTAATTAGGCGCGAAACCTTGCTTTTGCGTTTCTTTCACCATGGGCTCAGTGAGAAGTCTGTTGTTATTTTCGTCGTTGATTTGAGTTTGACCCTCTCTTATCTTGTCAGTCTTATTCAAGTAGTGCTTCCCTTGTCCGCCTTTTTTAGGTTGATGTGATGTTTTTTTTAATTCATTTAATGCTTTCCTTTCATTGCGTGACAAGTTTTGTTTAGGATTTGTAATGTGTATTTCAGCAAGTTGCAATTTAAACCTCTTCCAAGTAGCTCTCGAGGGCGACTGATGTTGAACTGGAGGTTTCAGTCAGATTTAACGTAGAAAGGGTGGATTTCCCTATTTTGTCCATGGAACATATATTTAAGGCGCATTCGCCTTGCAAAGTTTTCAAAATCCTGCAATAGTTGCCGTCGGATTTTATGTTTGTTCGGTGTGTTCATAGGAATGAATTTTTTAAACCCCGGGAGATTAATTTGATTTGCGCGTCAGTTAGTTTTTTCGTTTGAGAGATTTTTAATATATTTTTCCCCTGTAAGCTTTTTTGTAACTGACTTTTTTAGTGGAAGGTTCTGGAAAGCATCAAAGTGTGATAACGCAAGAGGTGACAGGCCGCACAATCCCTACCGGCGTGAAATATATTTAGTAACCTTTTATATGGGAAAAATATATTAAAAATCTCTCAACGAAAACAAAAAGAAACACTGCAAACGCAGAGAAAGAAGAAAACAACCTTCGCAGTTGTGAATGCAATTTATGCAATTGCGAAAAGAATCCTGAAAAGAAATTTAAGACTTCAACGGGGTTTGAACCCGTGACCTCGCAATACCGGTGCGATGCTCTATAACCAACTGAGCTATGAAGCTACTGACGTTGGGAGGAGGTCCAATTATGGTTTCATATGTTCCCATGAAAGAGAAGAGTGTGAATGATATGAACTGCGGAAATGAAATCATATGAAGCATGATCCTCGCAGTTGTGAATGCAATTTATGCAATTGTGATCATGAAAAGAAGCCTGAAAAAGATGCAGGACTTCAATGGGGTCTGGACTCGTGACCTCGCGATAGCGGTTCGATGAAATTTCATAAATCTTTTGCGCTATTTGTGGTCATTTGTTTCAGATGTAGAAGAAAGTAGACTGCGAGTAATTCCCTTTAATCTGCGAATAAGACTCGAACAAACACAAGCTAAGATTGATCAATATGGGGGATCGAACGTCGAAAACGAATCTGAATTACGCAAGCTGCAGCAGCTTAAGAAAAACTACCAAGAAGTTTTGAAAACTCGAAAAGAGGTGGCTGCTTTGGAAAAACAGGCGAAGCAGCGGGCAAAGAAAATAGAACAAGAAAAAGCCAGTATTGGCCGTATCAGGGCAGGCCTTGAAGATAAAGAAAAGTAAAAGAAACGCCCTTGAACGAACGGCTTGAAAGAACGGGAAACTGAGATTCAGCGCCAAAATGAGCAAGATCAGGCAATAATCGACGATCCGGACGCCTCCTCTTCTGTCAAATAAGCCGCGGAGGACAGGGTGACCGAAAGAACAGAGGAGCTCGCGCGCTTGCAAACTCAGATTGCAGAAAGAGAAGAGGCGCTTCCCCTACGTGAGAGGGTCAAGGCGATTTTTAAAAAAATACGGCGTAACCATCACAGCGATTGTTCTTGCGGCTGGTGTCACGATTGGTGCTGTGATTGGAGCAATCACCAACTCTTTGAAAACCCTGGGAAAGGGTTTGGGAAATGGGCTGAAAGAAATCGGCCAAAACATGGCTTCGCTTCTGCCCGCCTGATCGGCTCTATCGTTTCTTTCCTGTTCAAAACAGCTGGCGAGGCCATAGGTTTTCTGGCTGAGCCCGCCTGGCTCTTGATATTGGCTGTCGTCGGTTTCCTGGTGGAGAGGTTTGTTAAGAAGAACCGCTAGTTCTGCACGCCGCGGGGCGCAAGCAATTAATTATTTTTGTGAAATTTTCCGCGCACATATATGGCGGCGGGCCGATTGAACAAAGAGGAGCAGAGGGTGATGAGTGGTGAGCGGCCAACGGCAGAAGCGGAATGTGGTGTTGAAAAAAATTATTTAGACCTTTCTTTTAATGAAGTAGAGTTTGAAAAAATTAGGCGTGAAGCGCACTGAGCTGTTAGAGAAAGTAATTCAGACTTTTCTTCTAATGAAGAGGATAATGAAAAAATAATGAAGAGGATAATAAAGAGGATCATAACAAAGGTTTGAGTAAGTTAAAAACAGCCGGTTGAAAATAATAAAGTTATTGATACAATTTTTGGAATTTCACACGTTGGTTTCCCCAAGCCTTCTGGTGTTTAAAGCAAATCATTAACGAAAAAGATTGAGAAAATGGAAAAGGCAATAGATTATTATTTAGAATATGAGGTTAAAAAAACCGGGGATCAACCACATTTTGACACATATATTGGCGTAAAAAAGTACATTGAAAAACGCTTAATTTCTGTTACTTCAAAAGAATTTTTGCGGCTTTTAGAAATTTTGAGAAAGCACGTGGATTTTTTAATTCAAAGGTTTAAATTTCACAGAATGTAAGAGCAATTAATTTTGTTTTTTGAAAAATTTGCGCGTTTCATTCCTGTTTAAAACCCGGCCAGGCCATAGGTTTTTTGGGGGCTGAGAACGCCTGGATCTTGATTTTGGCTGTCGTCGGTTTCCTGGTGGAGAGGTATGTTAAGAAGAATTGACCTTAGCGGGTAGACGACCTTACGCGTTAAGGTCATCGATTAGATGCCCTTAATTTCAGATGGCTAAGTCGTCGGACGGCAAGGTCGTCTTCCCTTTTCTCGAATTTATACTAGACGACCTTAGCCGCTTTGGTGCGCTAAGGTCGTCTACCCGCTAAGGTCATCTCTAGTATAAATACGGCCAATCGCTAGTTTTGCGCCGCCTCATTGAAAAGAACATAACTCCAGCAATCACAAGGGCCCCCACCACGACAACTATTTTGTTTACGTTGTGGGCATCGTTTCCGGAATCCGCCGGTGGGATTGATTCTTCATCCGAAGCTTTTGGTGTTTCTGCATATTTTCATGTAAGCTTGGTGTTGGCGGCGATTTTTTTGTTGGGTGTTGGGCTTTCATTGCAGCCTTGTGGATAGGGTTTGACGGATGGCTGTTTTGCGGGTTTACCTTTGAAGGCCCACCAGCCATCAGGTGAAGGGCTGATTTTTTTGTGCCCTGATTCACAGCGTTGTTTACCCCAAGTTTCATCCCAGGCGTGGCTTGCTTGAGCTTGTTGTTGTAACTAGCCACACTTCCTGAGTTTAGAACCATATTCGACGGCATCAGCCAGCAGCCCGGCGCCACCGCCAGATTCAAACGAACCTTTGCTTCGTCCACAGCAAGCTGATAGCGCTGAACGCTCTTCGAAATGTCGGGTGTATGGATGGCATCCTCCAGAAGAATAAGGAATTCTCTTTGCACCTCCTTGGCCCGCCCGCAGCTTCCAAGAATGCTGCTTCTTACATTTACCTGTGAGCCGAGAATGCAGTAAACGAACGTTTCTATTGACTGGTTCAGGCGCGCCATGTCGGCCTGAGTAAGCCCGTGTGCTACATCCGGCACAAAGTACTCAAACTGTTTGTCTGCGCCCTGGTCGTTTCTGATGAAATGAAGAACGTTGCCGCCGTCTTCCCCCATGTTGGCACCACTTTCGTCTGAAAACCTTTGATTTGATGGGTTTGAAAGAGGTGTGGGATACTGCCAGAGCTTTTGCGCAAAGTCGCCGTTGTCATACTGAATGAAACATATCCGAGGCCGTGGTTTTGTCCGTGTGTGAAACGAAAGTCTGAGCTTGGATCAACACCGAATTCTGCGCAAATCCTTCTGAAAGAAGCCTTGTTGTGTTTGTTATCCTTTTGGTTGAAATTGGGGCCGTCTGGCAGAGAGCTTATGCTTTGAATACCGCCCATCTCGAAAAGAATTCGCCTTGTTGTGAAATAAACATGAAAGAGATAAAAGGAGCGGAGCTGCTCAGATCCTGTGGCATTACCCAAAACGTCCCCAGTCAAAATTTCTCTTGAAACCCCACAGCCCGTTGTTGCACACCAAAACGCAAAGTTCAGCTGTTGAGGCCAAAACCCCATGTGGGGGCCTCCGAGCCATTTTCTGGCAACTTTTGATGTGTTGAATGTTATCTTTGTGTCTTTGAAAATCTGCCTGTACTGAGTTGTGAAAAAGTCTGTGGGTGTGACATAAATTTTTTGCAAACTAACCGTTCAGCTTTTCGCCAATCTGCGATTGAATTTATTCTGTGAAATCAAACACAGGGATTGTCTGTGGTGGGCGCCCCTAAACGGCGGAAAGCTGAAATGGAAGACCGCCGCTTGGTTGAATCCCCAGTGCTTGTTTCATTGCTTGAGGCCAATATTTGCTGTCTGAACCGGATACGCTTTTCAGATAGTCGGGCCCTGCTTTGTACATAATTTCCGCTGTTGCCTATTAGTCTTTGGTAAAGTTGGCTTCCGCGGTAAATTTACTCTTGTCGGCATTGGGGAATTTCGACAAAAACTCGGCCCAGGCCTTGTCTTTTGCATTTTTTGAAATTTGGCGGGCCTCCGGCGTTTGCATCCACTGCAAAAAAATTTGCCATCACTTATAAACTGTTGCAATATTTTCAATTGGATATTTATCTCTCCTTGAAATACAATGGTTGTGATCACCATTTCCACAACTGACAACCCCTGCACCGTCTATTTCGACGAGCGGGTTCCGAAAGCTGGTTATGTCCAGCTGCTTTCCTGCTCGCTTTGCAATTCTTGGCTCAATGTAAAGAGCTCTGGGTTAATTTCGTTGTTAAATGCCCACAATCAAATTACTTCTACAAAAGGGTTTCCTCCAGGAAATTACACCCTCAAAGGTCTCGCAAAAAATCTTAAATCTATTTTTAAACAACTACAAAAGGGTTTCCTCCAGGAAATTACACCCCCAAAGGTCTCGCAAAAAATCTTAAATCTATTTTTAAACAACTCAACGCTAATGTAACCGCCGAGGTAAATCACCCCTCTGGCGTTGTGGCAATTAATAACCCTCAAAATAATATCCTTGTTTTCCCCCAAATTTTAGTAGATTTTCTTTATATCCCTCAACGTATTACTTCGAGTGTGTTTATTTCAAAACTCAATGGTCCGAGTGTATTCTTTGTGTACTGCGACTTGGTTGACAAAGACCAAAATTTGTTGAATGGGGCAAAAACAAACCTTCTTGCCAAGTTTGACATCGTGGGGGAGGCGTTTGAAACAATAAACTATCGTTCGCCCGAACAGCAAGTCTTTCGCGCTGCATCGACGAGTGAACATGTGAACAGTGTGACCCTTTCGGTCAAAGATGAAAATGGAGAACTGTTTGATTTCCGCGGACAAAAGCTTTACTTTGAGTTGATGATAAAGTAAGAAAAAAATTTGGTTAATTATATCATGCCGAATGAGAATGTGATGCCATTTGCCCCTGAGGCATCTGCTCCACCCGAAAGTGTGGCAGAACAACAGTATACGCCGCTTTATCCCATTCTTCCCAATGCCGAAACCTTCCGGCTGACTGAGCTCTACAAAATTGAAATTCAGATTTCTAATGAAGCGGAGCACTACAGAGTTGTGCTAAAAAAATACAAAAAGGCACAAAAAGCCTGCAGCTATGCTGTGGCTGGTCTTGGGGTTGCAACAACAGTTTTGTCTTCTGGAGCTGTCGCCTCTGCACTGACTGGCGTTGGAATTGTGGTCAGTGTTCCTCTCGGTGTTGCGGGGGGTGTTTGCGGCGCGGTTTCCACTGTTTTGACTAGTGTCAACAAACGGCTTGAAAGAAAAGTTAACAAACACAACAGACTGAGTGCTTTGGCCATTGCAAAGCATGACACAATAAATGCTTTTGTTTCTAAGGCACTCGATGATAATCGGGTAACGGATATTGAGTTCAAGCATGCGACACATGAAATGAAAAGCTATGCCCAAATGAAAGAGGCCTTGCGTGCACAATTCGCAAAAAAACAGCCAGCCCAGGCGCCGCCAGATCTTAAAAAAATAAGGGAAGAGGTTCGCGAAGAATTCAGAAAAAAGCTGGCAGCGAGCGCAGCTTTAAACTAAATTTTGAGCGGAAAAATGTGAGATTTTATCTAAGTCTCTTAAAGAAATCCAGCTTCTAGGCAAGAATGTGTTATTACTGTCACGCGTGACATTGCGTGGCGTGCCACTAAAAAAAGACAAAACCCTTGTCGGGGGTGCTCGGTGGCTGTTCTTGCCTAGCCCCGGCTAGGTCTCTTACCCGCCGCTGGCAAGGCGGCTGCCCTTTCCCATTTTACCTCTGGGTATGGGGCACCGTTTGTAAATTTATTATTTAGACTAAATTCATGCCGTTTTTTCCTTATTTATAAATAAGGCTATGTCTTACAAAATTATTTACATATCATGAAGTTAGGCAAAGCAGTGGTAAATCTGTTATTTATAAATAATGAAGTTTGCCAGTTGTGCAAATTTATTATTTATAAATAATGAAATTTCAGGCCATGAGCATAATTCTATGATTTATATATAATGCCTTTTGCTGTGCTGCATGAATGTCATTATTTACAAATAATGACTTAAGCGCTTGGCAAATGTCATTATTTATGAATAATGACTCTAGCAGCGCTTGCAAAATTTCATGATTTATAAATCATGAATTTCGCGGCGAATGGCAAATTCCATGATTTATAAATCATGACCTCAGCGGCGCTTGCAAAATTTCATGGTTTATAAATAATGAATTTAGCGGCGCTTGGCAAATTCCATGGTTTATAAATCATGACTTTAGCGGCGGTTGGAAAATTTCATGGTTTATAAATAATGAATTTAGCGGCGCTTGCAAAATTTCATGGTTTATAAATAGCGACGTGGCGGTTGGGCGCCAAGTGTAAAAATATGGCCGCCAAGTGTAAAATTATTATTTACTCAACAGTTTGGTACAATTTTTGGTATTTCGTACATTGCAAATGAGGTCGTTTGGTCATAAAAAGGGAGCTTTCGCAAAGACGACGGCCGAAAAAGTCGTTTTCAAAATATAAATTCTCGTTTTTGTTACTCTTTCGCGATTATTTCAATTTGTTTAGCTTGTAATATAATAGTGAGTCGAGAACGTCATCATTATGGCGTCTCGGGAATCGTTGTCTAACGTCATTACTGAAGCTGTTTCTCGAGCAGTCAATGACGCCCTGAACAGCGCTTTGCCTCGGGTAAGTTCTTTAACCATATTACAATTTAGTCCTCTGAAACAGTCAACGATACTGAATTACTGTTTCTCAAGTTAGATATGCGTTGTTTTTCTAGAGTTCGCATAACACGAGTGTGCAACAAGCAGCCCCTGCCATTACGACCACGAGGGAACAGGCAAACTAAGGGCCTGTTCACATGGAGGTGTGGGACCCTAAGAAGGTGAAGTTCCCCACCTATCCGTGCTTCACATGCAACCCCGGGGCGCTGGGGTGAGGTTTAAAATGCTATCGTGTGGTCTCTAAGAACGTATATTGACAAAAGAATTCAGAGATAATTGCCCGGATGAGTATCATCCCACGCCACCTCCATTCACATGGAGAAAACTCAATCCAGCTAAGCGTGTTACCCGCCCTGGCTGACCGGTGAGTTACCCCACATCACACGTAAACGCGATCGAGAAATAAAGAGAGATTGTATGGAGAGATTGGTAACCCCACCTAGGTGGGGGACCTCACCTTCTTGGGGTCCCTCACCTCCGTGTGAACAGGCCCGAAATCAAAAACTTAGGACAGCCTGACAAACTGCGAGCTCATTAGGGCCTGTTGACATGGCGGTGGGGACCTCAGGAAGGTGAAGTACCCCATCTAATCGTGGTCAAAAAAAGCTGGCCTTCACATGCAACCCCGGGGCGCTGGGGTGAGGTTTAAAATGCTATCGCGTGGTCGCTAAGAACCTATATTGACAATGGAATTCAGAGACAATTGTCAGGATGAACATCACCCCACCCCACCTCCAGCATTCACATGGAGAAAACTCACAAAGCTGTCCTGTTGGCAGTTATTGCTGGAAACACTTTCATTTCTATCTGAATGGTTGGTCTCGGGAATCGTTGTCTAACGTCATTACTGAAGCTGTTTCTCGAGCAGTCAATGACGCCCTGAACAGCGCTTCGTGCACTTTTGTACTGAGTTTTATGAACACTGCTTTGGAGTCTTTCTCTCCCCCCCCCCCCCCTGGCATGGTAAAACATATCGATATCTTTGGAACTTAACAACTGTGGAGTTATTTTTCCAGTCTACGACATCCATTGCAGCAACTGAAGCAGTCCCTAGTTGTCATTACCAGTAACGCAACTTTGTGGATTTGTGTAAAAGGTTTTAATCCATTTCACTAACATTTCTCCAAAACCAAAAGTTTCTAGTGCCTTGAACAAAAACGACCATTCTATGCTGTCAAAAGCTTTCTTGAAATCCAAAAATAACGCAATGCCAGAAGTCTTCGTGTCCTGACAACGCTCAATGACATCTGAAATCAGGCGAATATTCTGCCCAATAAAACGCTTTTTAACGTACCCTGTTTGATCACTATGAATGATACTCGGCAAATGGCTTTGTAACACCTTTTTTTTCTTTGGAACGTGGGGTTAGACAGGGGTGCCCCTTTCTGGGATCCTTTTTGTCATTGGTGTGGAGTTTCTGGCATGCGCTATTAGAAGCGACAAATCGATAAAGGGTCTATCGCTTAACTCGAAAGAATTTAAATTATCCCAGTATGCTGATGACACTACTTGCCTTGTTGAAGATACTATATCGGCCGGCAATCTGTTTAAAAGACTGGATTTTTTTTAGACTGTGCTCAGGGCTTGAGCTGAATAGGTCCAAAACGGAAGCATTATGGCTAGGTTCAAACAAGAATAGAACTGATAAGCCTTTTGGTATTCGTTGGCCAAGGGATTATGTAAATGCACTTGGCATATGTTTTACAACAGACCAGCATACTTCGTATGGCCAAAACTTAGAACCGAGATTGCTTTCCTTGGAAAAATGCCTTAACGTGTGGTCCTCCAGAGACTTGACTCTGTATGGCAAAATCAACATCATAAAATCCCTAGCACTATCTAAATTAACCTTTGTTTCAGCCGTTCTTCCCATTCCCGAAGACTTTATAAAAAGTGTTAATAAGCAAATTGTGGATTTTGTTTGGAGCCACAAGAAACCAAAGATTAAAAAGACAACAATGATTGGTGAAAGAAAAGAGGGAGGATTGGGTATGCCCGACTTTGATATAATCGACAAATCGCTTAAGGAGGCTCACAATGGTTTTCAGGGTTTTACAACTGTGCTAATTTGAGCAATTATAAATAACAAACCAGTTTAAATTTCTACCATTTTTTGGCAGCAAATACTAGTTCAATTATCACTGAACCCCAAAATGAGCGTATTACGTCATCGACAGTTACCATAGCAACGGTGTGTGGAGGTCAAAGAGACCTATTTCGGAGCTTCGAACGTGAATAGCGCGAGAACGAACTCGGTAACCCCCATTTTTTTCAATTTTATTATATTTTACATGAAAAGAGGTAAAATTACTGAGATTTAAAAAAAAATTCTCTGCAGCGGATTTTATGAAAATGCTATAAAACGTTACAATTGAATGACCAAAAATCCGCTCCAGAGAATTTTTTTAAATTTCATCTATAGTTTACTCTCTGTACACACTGGCCCATTCTGCAAAAAAAATGTGGGGTCACCGGGCTTGTTTTTACGTAATTTCCTTCGCGACTTTCGAAAGACCCACGCGCGATCCTCGCGAGTTTTAAAATCTGGCCCTTACAAGATCGCACCTTCCGCATGAGCAAGTCTTCTCCGCTGCTTAGCTGAGCCCGCGACTTGTTTAAAAATGTTCGATTTCAGGTTGGTATTTATATGAATATATTTTCCGAAGCGGAGTTGGAACTTAACCTGTTGACCAAACTTCCATTGTTGGTGTGTTCTGGATAATTTTGGTCATCATGATCTGACTACTGTATCTTGTGCGACGTACGTAAGCTTACGTTTTCACTGAACGCCTGGCAGACGCACGAACATGTGACGCGGGACTGCTGTTTACAATTCAATTTTCCTGCTGGCTGGTTAACATTGTCACAACTTACCAACAAGTGAAACTAAGCTGATCTGGTTATTCTTCTCTCGGAATTGTTTCCTGGAAGTGTTTTACAATGGCATCGAGAATTCTTTTCGTTCGAGTGACGCGAGGTTTTGTCGCTGTGCACTGGGAGGGAGGCATACTGAGGATCGCCAGCAATCCCTTTTTTCCGAACTTTAAATGCAACTCTCTTAAATGTGAATAGGACAGTCCGCTTCCAGCAATTTTCTGTGCCATTGACTGTTTAATTGCACCGTTGTCTTCCTTGGGGTCGTAAAGCCTTCCGCTGAATGTCTGGAGAATTCCATGGCGCCGATCCAAATACGACAAGCTAGCAACTGCTTGTTCGACACTAATAACTCCAGAACAATTTACAATTTTTTCCTTGTTCAGTTGAAGTGCAGAATTAAACAGAATTTTTTTCAGAGCTTTTGCATCCTCCAAGGCGTCGTGGGCTTCGAATTCTTCGTTGAAAAGGTGCGAGTAAAGGGCTGATTGGTTTGATTTGCAAGATCCCGATTCAAGTTGCAGAGCTGGGTGTTTTTCTTTCAACAGATGTTTGACAAGGATTTAACTGTCACCAAAGTAAACGTTCATGTTTCTTAATTTCCTGTGAAAAGTTTCGCCGCTTTGCCGGAGAAGTATTGGCGTGTCAAATGTTGAGGAATTGTGGCCGATTAGGACTGTAAAAGATTCTTTCTGGGCTGGAGATTTAACTCGATCAAGAAAAGCTACGAACTCCTGCAGCGCTTCACTAAGAGATGCAGTTTCCACTGGTTGGTTTTCTTTAAATAATTTTCTAGTTCCATTAATGTTTTGTGCAGATAGTTTGTTCACTCGTGTAGCTCCAGGACTAACACTTCCAGTGGGTAGAATGTACTTTGAGAACAGGGTACTATTTTCATCAATGGCAGACAGCTGACAGAGTTCAGCGTTTTTTCCAGTACAGGTAGTTTCGGTGTCAAAAACAACAAAAGTGTAAGTTTTAGTTGGATCAAAAGACAGTTTTGCTGGATCAGGTTGTGCAGAATAAGGTGGTACTATTTTCTCGTACTGAAGAAACTCGTTTTCTGAGATGTTTTCCAAGAGATGTTCAATATGAGTGTGAGCTGTTGATGTAGGCTGGTTTAAACTTGTATCTAGATTTAACCCAACTGTGGTTTCATATGTTGTTCCTTCCTGAGCTTCTTTGCGAGCAGTTTGCTTAGATTTTTGACCACGTAACTGGTTCCGCCTATACTTGAAATTTTTGGTAGACTTTCTATTTCTATCACTCAACAGTTTTTTATCCATGAGGTCTCCATGGGATACACAGAAATTCCCAGGCTCAATATTAAGGACTTCCAAAGTTCTACTTACATAGCCATAGCCAAGATTTCTTTGTGCCGCACCACATGTTACTCGAAAGTCATTACTTTTACCTTGGATCTTTGAAGCGATCTTTCAGATTGTAAAGATGGGTTGTTAGGGTTGTGTGAATTATGTCTGACCACTTTTCAACTTTGTATGGTACTTTGCCATGAAGATCAGCAAGAGTAGTACTGTCATCATCTCCAACATATGTAGCAAACTGAATCCCACTGTCAGCAACACTTGTCCAAAGTTCAACTGCCACATCTCTTTCCATTGACTTTGATGAACCTGTATGATTTTTTCTGCAGTCATGCTTTTTAGCCATTTTTCCTGAGTTTTTGCTAGATTCACACACTACAGTATTTGCATCTGGTTGCATAAGATAGTACTTTCCCAGTGGCAAGACCCATTGTTGCCCCATGACCTGTCAGGGAGTTGTGCCCTTTTCCTCTCTTTTGCCAACCCATGTCATAAGATACTGCTATACCCTGTGTGTCATCCATTTCCTCATGATTTTTAGATTTTTGTGCCATTTTCTTTTCTTGTTCCAAATATTCAGTACAACTTTCCTTTGCTATTTTTTCTACGGTGTTACCAATTTCTCTTTCTCGCACTTTGTACAGCTGGTTATTCATTGAAGGAATATTTGAAGTAGTGAGGAAATTATTTAGCTGTGTTTGGCCAATTCCAATGTGAAGTGAGCCCAGAACTGCTCTTGTGTTTAAGTCCCTGGCTTTGGCCCTCTGCTACCTGCTCTGTGTTCACTGGATGTATGGACATTGTTTATCTTTCCACAATTTGAACATGCAATGTTGAACACACTACTTAATCCACTTCTTGCCTCACCAACAATGCAGTTCATAGACAGTGGACCTGGAATTAATCAAATTTGTATATTGTTTCACTTTCTTTTCTCCCAATTGAATGTCAGGAAAAAATGTAGGAAAAACAGTAAACTAATTAGCCTGAGTGACCATTTTATGTCACAGGTAAGAATTAAATTCAGGTAAAAGTATTTTAACCTACAGCATGTAGCTCGAATCTCAATCTCTTTGCCTAGGAGACAAAAGAAATTGATTCTCAACTTAAGTTAAATTTTTTTTACCTGAATTTGATTTTTACCTGCAACATTTATGTGGACAATTATATTATTTTTTTGTTCACTAAAATAAGAAACTTATTGTAAATGCATGATAATACTTATTGTACCATGACTCCGAAGCTGTGTTGTGGTTCAAATAATATTGTTCTTTGTTTGAAAATTTTCAAATCAGTTTTGTTTTCCTTTGTCTATTCTATAATGAATTTGAGACAGAGCTGTGTGGTTGGAAACAGTTTATTGTTATTCTGGTGGGCACAAAAGAGGGAAATTATACTGTGTACTCTGATGACAGTATTGGAATGTGTATTCTGGGTTACCACCCTGGGAGGGAGGATACTTCCAGAAAAATTGGATGGGGGTGTGCAGCCCACTTCCTGAAACCCTTACCCTATTTCAGACCAAACTCTGCAATTTTCCCTACACTATTTCAGACCTGACCAAACATTCGATACCCTTTTTCAGACCTATTTCAAGTACACAGTCGGCATAAACATAATTTGAGTCTGAAGGGCGATTGTTGATGGTCTTATCGCCTAATGATGAAGAAGTAGCTTGTTCTAAAAAACCTACTCAATTCAAGACGAGTGCACAAAGCATACCCTATTTCAGATTGAAATGGTCAAAATCGATACCCTAGTTCAGACGAAAAAACGCTAAAGAACTATACCCTTTGGGGCCGCACATACCTATATAGCCCATGGAAGAGAGTACACCCCCAGGGGGAGGAGGGCAGGCTAGCACAAGAGAGCCAAATGTGTTTTATTTATACTAGTTACAGCTGTGTTTTCTTCTGTGTATGCAAACAAAATATTCTATGGTATGCCATGAGAAGGCATTGCATGACTATTTTATGCCATGCTCTAGAAATTGCAGTACATAGCCCTACAAAATCAAAGGCTTCCTGCATTCTGATTGGTTGTATTTTCTATGGGATGAATCTAATTACAGTATTAAATGTGTATGTATCTAAAAATAAAGCTGCCACATATTTTCTCAGACACGTATTATTTTATTTGTTACCTGCACTGATATGATAGTAAAATAATATTCCAAGCTGCATCCATTGTCTTGGTTTTCACCAGCATAAAAAGTGCAAAAATTATGACTCACCTACTTGACAATGTGAACAAGATTTAAGGTCATTTGTCAGCACTTCCATATTAACAAGCCGTGTGCCTAAGAGGTGAGCGTCTCTCTCCTTGTTTTGCTATAAAAATAATATGATTGCTCATGTATTGAACGCTCCAAAAGAAAATGCGATATTTTCAACTTTGAACGTTTTACACAAAAAAGAATATATATTACCTGCTTTGACCTAGTCACTATTTTTGTGGGAGGCTCAAGTTCCTCTTCCTCAGTTTCATATTTTTCCATGGATCTATTCATGTTTGCCTTTGATAGGTTTTTCAGCACGCTCAAGCGTCTTTTAGATGGAAAACGACCTTTGTAGCGGTCAGAATTGACACAGACAGGATTATCGTTTTCCTCGTCGCTTTCACCGGCAAAGGCCATTGTTGGAGAGTGTAAAGCATAGCCACAGAAGAAGCCGGCCAAGCAAAGGTAACGAAGAAGGCCAGGAGTGAAAGTGTTGTTGTGCGGCATTTCGTAGTCCAGTCCGCGTCCAGATGATCGATCGCGGCATGTACGTAAAATGTTTTCCTCAGACCAAGATATGCTGCTTGAGGTAGATTTTTTTCTTCACAGGATGTCAAAAATAAAGACTTTGTAGGTCTTAACGCTTGTAGAACACGTGAATTGCTATCAATACATGTTAAAATTAGCCTTGTGGAAAAAATTTACGCGCTGCCATGTTTGTTTTGCTTCTCTGCGGATTTTAAATCGCGCGCGTGTAAAGTAACACGCGTGGCCAGGACCCAGACCCTCAACGGTAGTAAAACTGTTGTGAGCCTCCTTAAAGCAGCTTGGGTCAAAAGACTATCCGCTCCTGATTGCGCTATGTGGAAATCATTGCCACTCGAGTATCTAAGAGGCATTGGAGGACAACTTATTTTCGAATGTAATTTCTCACTAAAAACTCTTCCGCATTTATTTGGTTTACCGGTATTTTACAAAGACGTGCTCGATGCATGGCAGAGGATTGTGGCTCACACTCCCTTAAGCAGGAATGACGTAGAAAATGAGGTTATTTGGAACAACCAATTTGTTACAATTGCAGGAAAGTCAGTATTCTGTCGGTCGTGGTATGAAGCCGGAGTTAAATTCATAAAAGATCTGATGACTGAGGATGGAAATTTAATGACTCTTAATGTATTCCAACAAACCTTCGGCATTAAAACACACTTCTTGCAATATTTAGGGCTTTTAAATGCTATCCCCACGAGCTGGAAAAAAACACTCAAGAGTAGCTACGAGGAAACAGAAATTCATGACTGCGAAAATAGGATTACTGATACACAGAATATTTCAAGTAGGACGCTAAGACACGTACTAACAAGAAAGATTTTTCAGAAGCCCACCTCAGTGGGCAAGCTGGAAAAGGCAGGTTTTTCTGCTGAGGAAATTTCGCATATTTATGAACTTCCTTTTAAGCTAACTCGCGACGTCAGAATGTCAGTATTTCAATTTAAGATCAACCACAACATTCTGTACACAAAAAATAGACTCTTTAGAGATAAGATAACAGACAATTACAAATGTTTTCTTTGCAGTGGTAGTCAAACGCTGACGCATCTCTTTGTTGAATGTGATTTTAGCAAAATGTTTTGGATTGAGTTTACTTCTTGGTGGAATTCTAAAAATAACATGCAGATCAACCTCCAACAACGTGATATTCTTTTTGTTCTTCATCCCGAAAAACAGTCCTTTTTAGGCATTAACTATTGTCTGCTTGTGGCCAGACAGTACATTTACATTGCTGCAAAAAATGAGGACCCTTTCTGTTTCACTGCCTATCTTAAAATTTTGAAAAACAAGCTCGGGATCGACAAACAGAAGATTCGAGGCCTTGTTACTCTTTAGAGCACTTTTGTTTGTTTGTTTCTTGCTTGTGTCTATCATCTGCTGTAATTCGTAGATCATCATGTGAAATTGTTCTCTTTACCTGTTATATATATATATATTTTGTAAGTTGTTACATTTTAATTTTCGCATTTGTCTATTCCATGTTAGTTTTGCTGCGACTAAATAAAGGCTACCAAAAAAAAAAAAAACTAGTTATCAGGGGCTTGTTCGAGGGTGGTGTTTCTGGTATTTGTACTCTCGAGTGTGGCTATTCAACAGGGAGGACCGTTTTTTTTTTTTAGCAAAAATTTAAGGTAGCCGTTGAGCACCAAAAGAGTTTCGACTTTTAATACGCACCAAATGCTCTTAAAATGAAAGCCCAAAAAATGTCAAAGTTTTGAGCATTACACGGGATGATCGTCATTCGGCAAATTGAAGTTTTTATAAGTGGTTAAATATGATGAAACTTTCACAAGTGATTCGCGCCCGAGACATTTCTTGAGCTCTTTCAACAGGTCAAAAATGACACCATATCTTTCTTTACAAAAATACTTTTTAATAGAAGCTATGGAATGAAAAAATTATTACACCTGATATTTAGAGTAAAAACAAGTCCACCTTGACTCGTTCCTGCAAATAGACTACTACTTCTGTACCACGTCAGAAATACTTAATTTCCACGAAACTATTTTACATTTTGGTGAACGTTATTGATTTCACATTAAATTGCAAATTGCTTAAACGCTAATGGATCTCCTTAATTAGTTCAATCGAATAAAAATGTACGCAAATAATGTAAGGTTCACGCGACTTTTTCTCAGCAAGCTCATTATTATGCTTGAAAAGTGTTAAAAATTATCATTTAACCGCCTTGAAATTCTACATCAGGCGCATAACTTACTATGGCTACTGTCTCCGTTATACAAAAATACTGCAAAAATAAGTATTGTAAATGACTTCCTTTTTCAGTCTTGTTCATTAAATATCTTGTTGCAATCAATGCAAATAAATAATACAAAACTACAAAGCGATAAAAACTCGTTAAGCCTACGCTATTCTAACTAAACTTTACAAAATGTTTACTTCTTTGCTTTCTTCTTTGCTGATTTGCCCATGGCGGACTGCAGTTTTCTCTCTGCTTGCTGTTTTCTCTCGCTCTCTGGTTTGCTCGCGTGCTGTTCTAACTGAGTTTGTTTTTCCTCCAGTCTTTTCTTGAACAGGTTCAGCCGCCCTAAACAGTTGCTCTTTTGCAGCTCTGTGGACTCAAGCGAAGCCTTTGCGGTCGTAATCTTGGTGGTGGTTTCACGGACCGCATTCTTGTGTTGCGCATGCTCCGTGCTGCCCTCCGCTGACTCCCTGAGGAGGTCTGTTTGAGCTAGCAGTTCTTGCTTGAGCTCACGTAGGCTTGTGGTGATCTCTAAAGATTGCCTGGACAGCTGTGCGAACTCTTGGTTCAACGCGTCTACAGTGTCCTCCATATCATCTACTTGAACCTATGAAGATACAAGTGAGAATGAATATATAAAAATCATATATTTCAACTACGGATTAAAGAATGAACACTACTTAACGTGTCTATATCGTCTTCTGGTTTTTGGTGGTTCTGATATGTACATAAGGAGTAGATAGCTGTTCAAAAAGGTTTTTTCGAATTCCGCCGTGTTTTTGCCCTGAAATCGTCCTTCAAATTTCCAGCTTCAGCCACGCCCATCAAACTTGACCGAGCTAGTAAGGGGCATGGGTATATTCCTGATCTGACGTCACAAACTGCTTTGCATGCATGTTTACAAAGACTTAATGCGATGTAAATAAGTTTGTGACGTCAGATCAGAAACAGACCCACGCCCCTT
This sequence comes from Pachyseris speciosa, assembly GCA_016490735.1. Classification (NCBI taxonomy): domain Eukaryota; kingdom Metazoa; phylum Cnidaria; class Anthozoa; order Scleractinia; family Pachyseridae; genus Pachyseris; species Pachyseris speciosa. The sequence continues at coordinate 65,450 of JAEMWC010001739.1, read as the reverse complement.
ACTAGCTCGGTCAAGTTTGATGGGCGTGGCTCAAGCGGGAAATTTGAACGACGATTTCAGGGCAAAACCACTGCGGAATTCGAAAAATTTTTTTGAACAGCTATCTACTCCTTATGTATATACCAGAACCACAAGAGAAATAGAAGACGATATAGACACTTAAAGCAGCGGTGAAAATAAAGCCTGAAAAAAATACAGGCTTGTATTCAAACTCACGACCTCTGCGATACCGGAACTATGTTCTCTACACTTTTCTATAAGTGTGTGAATTCTGTGGGAATGAATACATGAAAATCATATATTTGAACTGCAGATTAAAGAATGAACATGCGAATGATCATCGCAGTTATGAACACTACTTAAGCAGTAGTGAAAATAAAGCCCGAAAAAATTTAGGCTTGTACGGGGAATCGAGCACATGACCCTGCGATACCGGTGCAAATTTTTGCTGGTATTCAATTTCGCTGATTGCCGTTTTATTGCATCTGCAGTGGCCATGACAACTTCTTGCTTCCTCTTACGATCCGCTCATTCACGCAAAAACTCAACAGTTTTCTGTTCAACCAAGCATCAACTGTGATCTACGGGATTCGGAAAGCTCTAGTGAGACCGCCCGCTAACCTAAAAACATTATTCGGAGGTAAGCGACGGAAAACACACATCTAGTGGCGCTGGACGAAAAAAGGCACGTTAGCTCTTAGCTTGACGACACAAACAACTATTTTTGTTCTGAATGGTTAGAAAACCTACGAAACTTTGCAACCAAAGCAGAACTAAAATCACGACAATTATTTTCGGAAATGAAACGAAAACCATGACGGCACGACTGAACTCAACAGAAGCAGTAAAATTCATGTGTGACATACCTGCAGGAACGTCTTGTAAAGGTCTTCATCCTCCGTTGGCCGAACAGAAGGTGATTTGCTAGAGATCGGTAAGCCAGTAGCAGTGCGTGACGTGGCCATGGCGCGGGAGATCTGCCGTGACACACCGCGTGACATGAGATTACCGCGTGACTGAGCATAGCGCGATATCGGTCGTTCTTTAGCCTGCGGTCCTTGAAGTTCGTGTAGTCTCTTGTCAATGAACTCCTCTGTTCCTTGTAAGCGTGCTTGAGTAGCCTTGTCTTCAACATCACCCAGGAAAGATCGCAGCTTGGATTCAACGGCAAAGTTGCTATACTTGGACAATCGCTCTACGATTGCCTCATTTGTAAAATGGACGCCATCTTTGTTAGCTCCACGCAGCAGTTTTGCATCCAGCAGTCCTTCAACAACGTTGGACTTATCAGCTTCCGTATGAGCGTCGCCAAATACGGACTCCAATAACATCCGGCTCGCGCTCTCCAGATCATCATCTGCCGGAAGTGACGACAGCGTGCGCGCAAGCGCAGAGGAACGCCTGTAACGTGCGAAGAACAAGTCATCGCACAAGACGGCGAGGGCGTGATGGAACTCTTTAAGGAAGCCCGGATGGGAATCGTCACGCAAGTCACCACAAGCGATGTGTGACAAACAGTGAACCAGGACCAACACAAACTCTCCAACGTTATCCATTCGCTCCGCGCGCACGTACAAGATGCGGTTGTTGGCGTCGAAGAAGAATGAGTTGCGATACGCGTTCCTCTGGAGGTGCGTGTTAGGAGGCAGTTTGTCGGCGAGCAAGAGCGTGACCGGAAGATGGTGGCAATGGACCGCTAACAGATCCACAATGAACGAACCAAACTTGTAGGTGACGAACGCACGCGCAGGAAGAGTGTTCAGATCAACTGGAACAAGTTCATCATCTCCTCCCCACAGCGTGTCATCCTTGATGTCGATATAACCTTCCCCAGGTGCTGAAAAACAAAGATAAAGTTTAGTTTTATATTTCAACTACACAGGGAGACATTGCTAAGAAGACGGTACGGCACAGGGCAATGTGCGTTAGATATTTAGCCATCCAAAAGTTGCTGATTCCCCGAGTAATCGTTCGCAACAATATGTATCGCATTATTTTTTTTTCCAATTCTTTATGCAACAGAGAGGTTGCAGCTATTTATTTTTCATTTTTATGCCCTTATCTTAAAGGTCGAATTGCTGCTCTGTAAATTTGTAAAGTTAGTTTCAGTAATTTCTGTTTGGTACAAAATTTGGAAGTGAACAACAATAACAGCAGGATTGCCCTATCTCGAGATCATCAACCCAATAATGTCCATTGGATTTTTCATCTCCTTCAGACTAGCATACAAGACTAGTTTTAGTTTATTTGATGTTCTTAAAAGAACATCAAATACTCCAACACAATCCCCCTGCGTTACACGACAAGTCAGTCCCACTCCTTACCCTGAGCACTGTAGTTCGCGCCACCCTTGCCTGCTCCTCCACTCAACAGAGATTTGATGCCTTCGATCTTCTGGTACAGTGGTGACGACAACAGTAATGACGCCAGTTCGCCCTCGCTTAATGGAGCTAATCGATAGCTCTCCGGCATCCCTCGTGGCGGAGGGGGCGGTGCAGCTTCGGACTCGATCGTAGCGGACACGAGGTTGTCTACATGGATGCTCTCCTTCAAAGCGAGCACCTCTTCAGCCTGGACTCGATCCCTCTCAGATTGAACTTTCTCCTCAAATTCTTTCTTCTCTTCTTCATTCTTGGTTGTCAGCTCGTCCACCTGAATGAGTCAATACAAACAAATACCTACTGCTTAGGTAGCGTCTTCACAAACAAATAACATTTAGTGGAATTAACATACTCTCTCTTTCTCGTATTCCATAAACTGAGAATGAGAAGGCTCTAATTTATAGCATTTACAATATCGCCTACTTTAAAGCACCAGCTCTGATTTATATTCTGACATCACACGTTCCCTGAAGAACTTCAGACATGGTCTTGGTGTGGCAAAGTTTTTGTTGTATAACAATGTATAAATTGCATTGCTTCAAGCAATTCGTTATATGCATTTAAATGCAATTATTTCAAGGAGTTAACTACAAAGAGCGCCCGTGTTGCTAGTGGTCAGGGGTTGGTCAATAGGCGCATAAGTAGTAGTCGGTCCTTCTTCATGCCAGCGTGAGGAGTTGTGTTGCGTGGTCAGTAGCGTTTCTTTTTTGGCGTCTCTCTTAAGAAAAATCAGTGTATCTTTAAGAACCTTAACCCGTAAAACTCGTTGCGACTGATCATTCTTGATGGACCCTCCATGTTACTGGAGAATTGTTTCTGCCAGCATGCAGTTGGTATAATTTACTTATTAAGCGCAAAGCTTGTTACGGATGCAAAGACGAAAAGAACAGGTGACTTTAAATTTCACATTAGCCCTATGACATTACCTTAGCCTGCCGCTTAGCGTCGCGTCTTTTCTTGAGTCTTTCCTCCAGGGAGCTTTGCATTCTCATTCTGTCGGCATCCATCTTGTTCATCAGTTTTGCCAAGTCTTTACTATGTTCTTTCAAGATGGCCTCCTGGTCATCCTTGGACGCTCCTTGTTTGCTCATTTTCTCGATTTCCTGCTTGACTTTGGCTTTCTTTTCTTTCAGCAGTGCTTCTTTGCGAGCGTTCAGAGCGAGGATCGCTTTCTCATTCTTCTTCTGTTCCACTTCAGCTTCTTCTTCCAGCTGTTTGTCGAAGACAGCGAGCTCTTCTTCCAGCTTCCGCTGCTGCTCAGCTTCAAAAGCTAAAGAGCGCAAAAAAAAATTTTTTTTGTATTTAGTTAACTTTATCATTAAGCAACATTAAAGATGGTAGCAGTACGCGGGACGTGAATCAGTCATATGCATGAAGTCACCCAACTGCGCGGAAGGGCATGAGACGACTCACATGGCGGGCTAAGAAATTGATTGGTTGGGCAACAGTCTTTCAAGCCAAAAGCGTCTCGGTAGTTAAAGTGTACGGGTCTAGGAAGTCTCTTTCAAATTGCCTGCACTCAGGAGTTTCTTATTTCTTTTGCTACGCTATGAAGCACTCGGGCTTACGCTCGGGACGAATTTAACACTTTTACGTAAACAAGCCCTACAGCTACACCCTTAATTCGTCTCAAGAACAGTTTGTATTTGATTAGCGTTGCTGTCGACCACTCACCAAATGATGGGCCTGGAAAAAAAACTCACAAAGAAATCAAACAAACCTTGATTTTCCTGTCGGAGCTTCGTTCTCCAACCGCTGTTCATCCAACTTCTGCTTCACTACTTCTCCACTGACCCTCTGTGCTCCTCGGCTTGTTCTGGGGTCAGCTCATTCAGCGCGTCAGCATATTCCTAAGGGAGGGGAGAGAGGGAAGAAAAATGGCACTGACAACGATATGAGACATTCGGTTTAGCAGTATTCAGCGATTTCATATAACTTACGTTGTCGCTAAAGATATTAACCCTTTAACCCCTAAGGGATCTCCCTTTGACGAGTAAAATTGTCTGGCGTTAGACAGAGTAAAATCTATAAAGTCACTCTTGGGAGTGAAAGGGTTAAGGGAGATAGTTTTTTAACCCTTAAACCCCCAAGGGTTTTCCCTTTGACGAGTAAAATTGTCTGGAGTTAGACAGAGTAAAATCTATAAAGTCACTCTTGGGGAGTAAAGGATTAACTTCACGGTATTTTGAAAGATGTACTTGTTCTATACACGCCTACTCGGAAAAAATCCCGAGTTCTTCCAACAAAAGTCAAACCTATGATCTTCCGATTACTAGTTCGGATGCTCTGCCACTGGGCTACAGGAGATTCGTGGGAGCTGGGCCATGGATTCCCCTTCGAAAGATTTCTTTAAGGAAAGGCTGCGTGTTGCTTCTTCAAGACTGTTGAAATTATATCAATACTGCAACGTGGAAACAAAACTATCCAACGGTGACTCGCGCACACACGCAGCACAGAAAAGAATAAGCAAAAACTCATCAGCAAAATTTGCACGAGGTGCCATTATTAAAGTTATTATTAAAAGGAAAAAGCTCTACAACCAATGGCTGGCCGAATTAAAAATTACTGTGAATGATATACGAAATAAATCATATATGAACTGCGGAAATGTAATGAAATGAAGAAAAAAAAGTTTCAAAAGTTTGTGAATAATCATAGCAACCGTCAAAATTAACACCCTTCAACGTTTCCAATCAGATCTCTTTGTTTTCCAATGGGTTGGTTGGGGAAAAGGGTTACAGCTCGTATGACCACAAACCTGATAATGCTTTTCTTTAAGTTCCAGCTTAGCACGCGCAAACCGCACTTCCCAGTCAGACAATACACCATGCTGGATCTGCTTGCGCTGTTCGGCGTGTTTCTTGTCCAGTGCGCTCTGTCGCAGTTGTTGTTGATTCAGTAGTTGCGCGCGTCTTTGTTGCAGCTCTTCTGGACTTAGTTGTTGCTTCTCGAGTTCTTTCAGTTCTTTTTCGTTCAGTGCGCGTAATTCATCGCTTTCCTGGGTGTGTCTCTCTTCCATCTTCGCCAGCGCTTCGTCCACCGCAACTTTTCTCTCTTCCTGGAACATGC
>JAEMWC010001739.1:27500-50000 GCA_016490735.1 Pachyseris speciosa | reverse complement strand
CTCTCCCATTGAGTCAACAATGCCTGAATGCAATGTCTTTCAAAGAAAAACAAAAAAGACAAATTTTAAACCAATTCAGCTAAATGGACCAGCGAATTTGCTGCAAGTAGTGTAATTTTATTTTTATCGAAGTGCTTTTTGTCCTTGATACATTTCAATGCCATCGAAATGGAAGGCTACGCGATTTTAGTGTAATCGTTTGCTTTATAATGTTGTTCAATATTCATAAATAATAACTTTTTAGAGGTTATTTAAAGCGGTTTTCAATTGAGTGTGGAAAGTAATTCTCGTTTGCTTTGCTTTCGCTTGACTTCGCTCTGTGATTGGTTAGTAAAACGCGCGCCACTTTCTTAACCAATGAGAAGCTTAACTAATAGTGATTAGTCGTGACTTACACGCGCGCGTTTTCCCGCGCTTTGCGCCGGCTACATGTAATTGCTTAGTATTCTGATTGGTTCATTGCGCTGTTTGCGTTTGTTGTGATCGCCCACAGTAACTGCTTGGGTTTAGTTTACAACGCGCAACTGAAAACTGCTCTATATTCAGCTGAAATCGAAAAAACCTCCTTTCCAAGCTGACAGCCAACCACACTCTGAATTCCACAGTATTTCTGTACCTCCTCTTTCTGTTTCCTCAGCAAGGCGGCTTCCTTTTCTTCTCTTCGTCTCCTCAATTTGTCTCTGAGAGCAGCCATTTGCTTGTCTTTCTGTGCCGCTAACACTCCCTCCAGCTGAGCTACTTCACGATCATGATCGTCCATGATGGCTTTCATTTCATCTTCGCTCAGATCACCAGCTGATAGTTTGTCCGCTAATATCTCCGCCAGTTTCTTCATCTCTTCGGCGCGCTTTACCTCCTAACAGGCAAGAAATTTTGATTTTAACAGTGACACATTGTTTGTATCTACTTCTCGTACGATATAAAATATTGGACGATGAATTACTGGAACCACTTTCCGTAAATCAGTGCAAAATCATTTTACCTGCTATCGTGTTTACTTTATAAATTCGGATCAAGTCAGTGATCTTGGATATTGCATCTGTACCACTGCAAAGGCACTGTGTATGTGCTCGCACCACTAAATTAAGAAGCCCTGAAAGACTGTGCGTCAGTCTTAAACCACGCCATTGTAAGCAGACATTTCCAAATAAATAACCTGCACGAGTGGAAGTAAAAATTATGCAAATTGGAGAACAGATGGCGGCTCGCCACTAGCTTGATCAAATGCGCGCTACAGAACTTGGAAGAACAGAGACTGCTCGCAGTATAGCAATCATTTCCATGTTCCCGGGTTTTTCAGAGTCTCACCTGTTCTTTCAGCAGCTTATGCACAGCGGTCTCCTCCTCTCGTCCCATCTGCTGCTCAAGGTGCATGCGCTCTGCGTTCATTTTACGCAAGAATTCGCTGACGTCACTGGTTCCTTGCACCTGCCATTGCATGCTGGGAGCCTCGCCTGCATGAACCTCCACGACAGTCTGACTAGCGCCTGGCTGAGTGAGGGTTGTAGTGGATAAACCCCCAGCACCACCACCCACCACCAACATGCTTGACCCGGGGAGGGTGATGTTGGTACCAGAAACCAGGCCTACAAGATGAGAGAACAATATGAACGGACTACAGTGCGGGAGGTCGCGGGTTCAAACACCGGCCGGACAAACACTACCCTAGGTGCCAGAGGTTTTTTTCTCGTTGGGGGCGCCAGAATTGAGCGGCGAAGCCGCGAAAGCGAGTCGTGAAGCGGCGACCAGCACTATTCGCTCTGACGCTCCTCGTCGCTGGTGAGCGAGAAGACCTCTGGCATCCAGCGTAGACAAACACTCAGGGTCTTCAGATAATTGACGAGAAAGTGTTGCCTTTGTAAAGACACCTGCAAATGGTTAGACTTTCTAGTCTCCTCGGATAAGGACGATAAACGGTAGGGCCCACCTTACAACTCTTAATAATTGATTGTGTGGGGCGTTAAAGAAGCCACGCACTGTTCGAGAGGGGGACGTAGTCCCCGGTGTGGTGATCTATCTCTGCTAGAATGTGGTCATTGGGGTGGGATTTGCAGTTACGGGCCTACAGTAATTCGTGCAAGCTGTTGTAGTGTCCCTGCCAGGTCTCTAGCGAAGCTAAATAAATCCCTAAAGTCAACTTCATCGAAAGACAATGGGCATGTTCTGACTTAACCCGAGTTGACTCTAACGATGAAATCCTCTTAGGCTGCTTAAAGGGTCAGCGACACCAACTCCCTTTGAGATCGGATTGGATCCCTTGGTGTTATCATATTGGTGTTATCATTCAATAAGGTGATCAACTGCGTTCACAGGAAAGGACAAAAGACAACATTAATGGACGTTCACACTAACAAGTTACTTACACCATTCTAAGGGGACCGCGCATGGGGAGGGGCTGGGGGCTTTACCACAACAGTAAAAAGCAAGTAATGCTAAAAACAATCGAAGTTACTTTTCTAGTTAATGTTTTACCGAAAACTGATTATTCTTGTTTTAAAACACCGCTATTTTGTTGTTGAAAGTATACAACTTTCACCACACCATGTTAGTTTTAAATGCATTTCCAGCCATTTCATGAGACTTTAATTAAAAACAATTTTCCAGAGTAGCATGCCCCTAGACCCCACTAGATGACTCAGGCTAACGCGTTCGAAGTGAGCCCCCCCACCCCCACAATTGCAAACTTGCTGCGCGGGCCTTGTTCTAAGATCGACCTGAGCACGATATGAAAAAAGTGTGAACGCTTAAAACAAAGCTAAGATCCATCTAAACTAGACCGCTTCTAGAGCATGCATCGGATCGTTTTACAGTCGTTCAACAGTAATTGAAATTAAGGACAAGTCTAAATGGCCGCTTTGCCCTCTTTCATCGGGGAGGCAACAGAGCGGCCTGCGTTTGTCCTCACCAGGCCCCGTAGCAAACTGTCCTTTTTCCACCTTCTCTAGAAGCATCTGTAGACTGGCCATCAGTTCCTGTTCCCTGACCTGTCCACCAGCTGTCATGCCATACCTCTTACCAGCTTCGCCCTCACCGCTTTCTTTGCGCTCTTCAGACGAGGTCTGCAATTCAAAGGAATATTAGTTTGCTCAGGAATACTGTCACTGATGTCATGGCTTTCGTTTTCTATTGGTTTACCATGGAATTTCATCACCAATGTACAAACTTTGAGTGCATTCTTTTCAGTGGGACTATTCTGGTTTACAAATAAGAAATGTGGAATATGGTTTTGCAAAACAACACGCATTCTAAAAAGGAATACTCTTGGTAGAGGTGACCTGACACCAACAGCATAGTCTGCACCTAGGGTTGTCTGTTGTCTGTCTGTCCGTTCGTCTGTCTGTCTACGTGTCCGTCCGTCTGATTGTCTGTCCATTCCGTCCGTCCATTCATCTATCTGTCTGTCCGTCCGTTCGTCTGTCTGTATGACTGTCCGTCCGTTCGTCTTGTCTGTCTGATTGTCTGTCGGTCTTACAACATCTGCCCAAGTGTGTCTTACCTCACCGCCTTCCCTGGCCCTTCCTGCTTCTTTTGTTGCTTTAATAAGCGCAGATACGTCCATACTGTCCAACATTCCCTTCAGCTTCTCCGCTTGCTGACTGATTCGATCATAAAACGCTCTCAGGTCTGCCTGATGTCGTGCCAGCTGGGATGACACGTGAAGTGTCTGATCTTCTAGCTTGTCGTACAATGTTCGCACGTTGAAGTTCTCGAGCTCAAAACGAACGCTTGGCGAGTCAAAAGATGCACCTTCCGGAGATCCACGAGGGCCCAGATCATACACATGATCATCAATACCTGTCACACAACAAAATAACAGACGTAAACATGCCTGTCACGCGACAAAATAACAGACGTAAACATGCCTGTCTGTTCATGAAATGAACACGCGAACAAAATAAATTAGGCCTTATAGTTAATACCCCATGTTACTTTCTGTGTTCACATATCGTTTCATGGCCTTTTACACTCTGATCTGTTGGGATATTTTAGCTCCAAATTTAAGTTGCAAGGCATTTAACCTTAAGAGAATCTTATTCCCCGAATTTTCCGCTGTGAATTTGAAAGTGTCTCGTTTTCACCAGCTAAGAGTATATTTTTCGGCGCTACTGAAACCAGTTTTGCTTTCTCATAGCGTTATGGGGCAAACTATGTTGAAATCTTCTGTGTTATGTCATTTGCAAAAAAGGAAAAATGAGTCGCATTCAACTCACCTGGGATAGGTACAACCGGTATGGGCGCTCCCAGCGCGGCGTATTTGGGCCTTAGAGCTCGGATAGGGTATCGTCCAATGCTCTTAGGGCGCCAGATAATGACTGCAATGACCAGCATAATGATGCACACCAGCATGAACACGGTCATACCCCAGATCACACCCCAGTCTGGCTTCAGATTCAGTGGCTGTTTTTTGCAATGGAGAAAAAACAACGGATGTAAGAATTACTACTAAAAGAAAAACCATTTTAATACAATACAATACAATACAATACAATAAAATACAATACATTCTTAATTATCCTCTCCCCATCGGAGCTTTTCAGGGATAATTTACAACACTGGCCGGGGGACTTCGCCACCCTGCTTGTACAGTTTACAATTAATGAGGTAACTAATGTGTGCCCCCGTAATGTGAGTGAATATCGAATTAGGACAGACACTAGGGGCGGTCACAGCCAGAGTTTTGCTACGTCCCTAGTGGTTCTGTTACGTCCCACAGAATCAGATTTTACATTGATCGTGTTTTGTCCTCCCTTCAAGAATTTACTTGTGGGGAACGTTTAACTGATACCAGTATCCTAGTAACACCAAATGACTCTCCAATGCAAAGAATCCTCACTTGTTGTTTATTGTATCTGATCTGTACTCTTACAAAAGAAAACGTCGTCAATGCGCATATTTGCACGTGTTTTTTCCTAATTAACATATATGAGACATTCTATATTCCTTTGGAGTTCAAAAGGACATAAAATACCCACGACATTGCCGCTTTAAGGCGGGATTTAACCTGAACATCGTTTTTTAGTCGCTTAACAAGGATTTTGTGTTAGTATCTCGTTTGCGTTTCAAGCAATTAAAAATCGCTTTGCTCATCTCACGAAGCTGTGTTGTGGGATATTTTGTAAATGTTTTGGTGATTTTTGGGTTTATTTGGGAAGAGATAATTTTTCTCAAAGGATTAGTTACATTGAGGGAAATAAGGAATATTTAATGAAGGTTTAAAATTGGAATTTAAAGTTAGAAATTAGTAGACGGAGACCAAACAGTTCCCCAGCAACCTGCAGTGCCCTTGTGGGGTGTCAACTGTCTGGTGGTATTTCAAAATATATATATTTTTAACATTTCAATCCTTTCTTTAACGCCCTTAAGAAAAGCGTCAATTTCCTAAAGCAAGATGGCACCTTGAGGCGAGCGAGGGCTGAAGGAGATTGGGGAGAGAAACAAATGTGACCAAGGGGGTGGGCGGCAGGCAAAAAGACGAGGTAGCGGAGAGGGGGAAGAAGAAAACAAAACTCGAATGCACTGCAGGCTAACACAGACTACAACACTCACTTTACTCGTCTTGACACCCAGTTCGATCAGCACACTGTCTGTAGTGGGTGCAAGGATGACATCGCCGCAAGTGACACCTTGCTCCTTCACTGTCACAATCATCTCTCGGAAAGGCTCCGCATTATCGTAAAACACAAAAGTTCCATTCTGTGTGAAAACGTTCGCAAAAAAGGACAGCGTGTTGTTGGACTCTTGTACCAGGGAGTGCAGCTGCCTGAAGTTACCATAATCAAACTTGTCATTAGTATTCAACAAGTGATTCTTGCGGTAGCGCGGGTAGTGACTCTGGCTACGATTCACCGGGTTGATCTCAATCGCGAAAAACAACGCTTGGTTAAATGTCAAGCATATCGTTGGGTTTTGGATCGTAAAACCCAACGTAGGAGTCGCACTTGTTGAGTTATCACCCACATCGTGCCGCCGTCGTCTTCTCTTCGCATTGTTTTGAGCGTCATTTGCACCCTCGACAACCTCCTGCACCGCACTGATGTTACGCGGAACAAACGCAGACAACCGGCGATCCGTCTCGAAAAAGATGAACTCGCAGTCGTGTTCATCTGTATCGTGGTTACTGATTCCCGATGCGGAGGAAAGATTGAACGAAGAAGGATTTCCGATATCGTCAGGGACGGCGTAACTCAAAGTCACCAGCTCATCTGGGTTACGTCTTACGCTGCAGTTTGGTCTGGTCCTTTCGCATTCCTCGTCACACTCGGAAGTGTGTGTACAAACGCAAATTCCAAGATTAGTGCTAAAAGATCCTCCTCTCTCACCATCTTCTATGCACCTTCGATTGCATGCAGCGGTCTCTACTTCAGGGTCAACACACGTCCAGTCAGACGAACGGTACACTGTGCCACTGGTGCATTGATCGGCGTCCTATGGCAAAGGAGAAAGTCAAGTTTAAAGCTGCTTTATGTTTCGTGTATTTAACAGGTTAGCTAATATGAGAGTGTGTGAGACGGTAAATTTTAAACGTGACTAACGAATCAAATATGTAATTATTCGGGAAAAGCCGCGTCACTTTCTCAACCAATGAGACGCAAAACCAAAACCAATTGTGACTCGCTTGCACGCGTATTCCTGCACTTGGCGCCAGCTACATGCAATTGCGTCGTATTCTGATTGGCTCATTGTTGTTTTCGTATGTTGTGATTGGTCAGAGTAATTGCTTTGGTTTTGGTTTTACGACACTCAATTGAAAGCCGCTCTATCACTATCCTATTATTATGCTAACTGTATCATCTATTTTGACTTCTTATTAGGTATCTTATTTGATTTTGGTTTTGAATATTTGTTTTCTTTTTCTTCGGAGATACTAGGACTTATTGCAGCTATTCTATAATCCGAAGTTAATTTAGAATTGTTTCATGCTTAGGGTAAGAGTTGCTCGAGGCACAGCCGAGAGCAACTCTAGCTTCTTGAGTGCTTTCCAAACCTCCCAAGTGCATCCATGACTCGATATACGCACAGCTAAAAGCATGAAACAATTTGTTTTATAACATTGCGACAATACCTTGGGCGCTAAAACATGTTTAGTTGTGATTGAAGGATCCTATTGGTTGGTTAAAAACACCCCACAATCAGTTCTGGTTTCTAATTTTGCCAAAGACTGAAAGAAAACTTCGCTACAAAACAAAGTCAAAATCTCAATGAAATGCATAGACAAAAAAAGTCAAAATACTCAAGTTTTAGTAAACATCTTAGAAGACGAAGAGAAAGTGGGCTGCTCAAGGCCAGAACCTGCGAGGATTTTAGCCTCAGCAAATCGCCAGTTTGTTTTACGTCTTCTTTTTCCTGACGCTTCAAGCTAACAACTGTCGCATTTCGTTTAACCCGTTTAAGCTTAAATCTTCGACTTGGGTCGGAAGAGAGCATCAGACATTTGCTCAATGAAGGTGCATTCAGATATCTTTAAAACCAAGGAGTGTTAATTTACTGTACACATCTTTGGATTTATCTCTGGGCCATTTCACATTTCTTCTAGCGGTGTTTTTGCTGTGCACCAGACTTGGAGAAAATAATAATAATAACATTTTGGTCAGTTTATAAAGTTTACCAGGAGAAAACAGGAAAACTGTTTGACAAGGTTGTTGTTTTTGTCTAATCTGTAAATTAGCTTCGTATTTTTTTCATTAGTGCGAGACTGCTTTTAAAATTAACTCGTATTGCCTATTGCACTTTTACCTTCTTTGTTCTTTAAATATCTATGTACATGTTCATGTTCACGTCAATTAATTGTCCGTGGCAGTGACCAACTCGAAAGCCTAAGCTACTTTGGTCACTGCACACATTTGCTTTTTTATCACTTGTGTAATTTAGTTTGCTGCCTTATCTCTCTCTATCCATGTAATGTACTTTAATGTAAAAAGGTTTGTAAATAGTGCAAAAAACTTCTAAACTTCTAAACTTCTAGCAAAGCCGTTTTGGTGTCTCAAGTACTTTTCAAGCCTAAAACCATCACAGGTGCACATACAAAGTGGCACATTCATGATCTCACCGTCTCAAATTAACCACTGAGCACCCCCAATGATTATGTCTATTTAAGATACCTGTAAGTTCCTGGCACACATTGTTTAAAGGTAGCACTTCCAGTCGTAACCAGTTGGACATATGTTCCCAGTGACACCATCAAGTGGCTGAGGTGTCTTCGCCCTGCGCACACAAAAGTAGCCATCTTGGCAAACTCCATTGGGTCCTGTTAGGCCTTCTCCTGTGCAGGATCTCCCAGGATCACATGAAATACATTAATCTTCTCTTTCAAGACCAGTCCTGTTACTGTACATACCATTAGGACAGGGATACTGGTACGGATGTCGAGTGCCAATTTTGGCAGTAGTACCCAGCAGGGCAAATACCACCATATGTGATGTTTGTGAAGAGGGAACCATTACTCTGAAAAGATTATACATATTGGTTATTGGCCAAGTGTGAGGTCAAGATGGCGGGATATTGGCCAAGTGCTTTTTTTGCGTGTTTATGGACCGAGATGAAGTTGAGGTTCATAAACACGCAAAAAAAGAATGAGGCCAATATCCTGCCATCTTGACCAAACAAGCGTGGTCAATAAAGGATTTATTATATGACTCAAAGGACACCATTAAAAGACAGTAAAACGCAGGACGAACGGGCTATCCCGAGCGGTCAAGATGGCTTTATCGTGACCTCACGGGTAGCCAATCACAGCAGGAGAATTGATTCATCTTGACAGCTGAACGAGCCAGTCATATAATAAAGTGTAGTAATTAATTCAACAACAGCAAGAGCTAGCCACAATCCTGCAGTCCTTATTATGGAGAGAATCTCTACCAGTGCCACACGTACCTCCACCAATCAGGGGAGCAAGGATGGCACAGTGGTGAGAGCGCTCGCCTCCCACCAATGTGGCCCGGGTTTCATTCCCAGACTCGGTGTCATATGTGGGTTGAGTTTGTTGTTGGTTCTCGTCCTTGCTCTGAAAGGTTTTTCTCTGGGCACTCCAGTTATACCCTCACCTCAAAAACCAACATTTCCAAATTCCAACTCGATCTGGAATTTAGAGGGCCACACATTTGTCTGTTGAATTATTGTTAAAGTACAGCTCAAAGGTAAGCGTCCACATTAACGCGCTTCAAACGAGTTAGTTAGAAATGCGTTAACTCATTAGTATGTATGAGCTGGCGTATTGTTCTTGGTTCATTGTTCGATAACACGGCAACTTTTGTCATTTTCAAAGCTCCAATAAAGAAATACAGTTCAGTCTAAATCAGGAAACTCGAAGAATTTATCCGATTTCTAAGTAAACCATGATATTTTCATCAAGCAACTGCATTTACAAAACAAACTACCAAAGCATTAAACCGGTGAGAAAGCGACTATAAAAAATTTCCCGGCGGCTTACGTAAATGAACATCGCGATGTACTTAACTGTTCATAATTGTGATGCCATCGATTCTTTTATAGTTTATGACGTAGGCCCTTTTTGCATACGGCTACCATGTTTTCAAGGATTTCAAGTACATTTCATAAAGAGTCGAAATGGCCGCACCAAATGTAAACAACGCCGCCAAATTTTCAGCACAAATTTGCATAGATTTGAAGTGATAAATGAAGAGCGCATGGTGTGTTATTTGATACGTGGCAAAACTCGAGTATTTCATACTGATTATAGTTTTTTGCTTAAAGTAAGGAGTTTGTTGCTTGTTTGGTCACTTTGGTGTAATTTGTTCACATATACATGTTTGTTTTACCGAGAGCTTCGACCCGATGTTTCAATGAATCATCGTCTCATTCTATAATTTTATGGCATCAATTCCCTTTATTTCAAGCCAAATTCAAACTATGAAACAAACTACGTCTACAAGAATCAAGATAATTTTTGCCGCTTTATCTGAACGAACATCTGGTAGAAAATATTTTATCAGTGGCAGATTTATGTCACGTGCTAGGCAACCGAGGTGATCATATGTCACTCGCTCAAGTTTGCGGTCACGTTTGAGAGCAAAGTTGTGAAATTTCTTTGCCAGTATGTTAACACTGATGAACAGTGCTTAAGCCAAACAAAAGAAGTGGTTTTTGAGTCCATGTCACGTTCTCCAAAAGCTCGTTGAAAGCTAGCCGAACAGCGATTTGCAAATCAATGTTTATCGTGTTTAGTCAGCCTTTGTGCGAAAATTTAGAAGTATTTTGTTAACATGGAAGGCAAGCGAACTTTCTCGGAATGAAAATGGCAACTGGTTGTGGTATTGTTCGCAGTTACTATAGCACTGTCTGCCATGAACCGGCCAAAAAGCGATATCAAAAAGCGAAAGACGTGCAAAGTTGCGTTACACTGCCGCCAGTAATGTTTCGCCATGAATAGCAGACAACGATGTCGCTGGGATATTTTCATGGAAACCACGTGAAGGATTAAAATATTTTGTTCGAGAGAAACGAAGTTTTGTAGTAGAATCTACAAACAACATTGTAAAAGTCGCAAACGAACGAAAAATTGAAAAGTCTGGCCAAACAAGGGATACATCTGTTAACGTCAGAGTTTTGGAACTGGCACGAATTAAGCGAATGTTGTCGTCGAATAAACATGAAGAGAAATACAATTGTAGCATTTCCAGTCCTATTTCTGGCCGCAGTTTGCTTATTTTGGCTTATTTCTTTTGTTTGTGGAAACAATGTTGGACAAAGGAAACTCTGAAGCACTGAATAACAAAAGAGAAAGCGCCCTTCAATAACGCGCTTTCAAACGCGTTAACGCAAATGCGTTAATGCAAAAAACGTGCGTGTGTTTTGCGTGTGCGTTGGTCAAATACCTTTGAGCTGTACTGTAAGTGTTACCCTCGTTAAACAAAGTCAATTTAGTTATTTTAATCAAAACACAAGACATATTTTCTACATGAACTTCTCAGATTTTTCATGGTAACAAGGCAGGGATATTTAATGCCCTAGGTTTGACAAATGCCAGAGCCTTAAACTTTGCTAACTAACAAACACCAGCTCCCTAGGACTTCACAAGGACAATGTGAACAAATGCTCTCTGATCCCAGGGAAGAAGGACACTGGCAGAATTGACTTATAAATTATTTAGTGCTGGGTGCTCTTGTTAGTCACCATTCAAATATTTTATACTAGAAGCAATCAATATGGTTGCAAAAAGGAGAGTAAGACAAAAAAAAAACAACAACAACAACAACAACACAAAACAGAACTGACTGGAATAAAACTGGGAGATGTGAAACAACTTACAGGTGTTGGGCTTGGTGAAGATTCCAAACAATAGTACTCAGCAAAGTATTCTCCTTCAGTTGCATTCAGTTCTGGTTGCTTGCAAAAGGAGCCTGAATCACATGGAAGACAAGACTGTATGGTGGCTGTGCCTCCATTTGGGTTATAGGTCCCCTGGAAAAAAACACAAGGAATATCCTTAGTTCCATTGACATATATATACATGGTGAAGAATACAGCACTGGAAAATCTACTGGGAAAGCAAAGGCAATGACGAGCAAGAACACAATTCAATGACAGCACCTGACAGAAGTGAGCTTGACTGAGGCCATGATGGTGGTACAAGTAAGGTTGGAGGAAGAAGTGGCCTTTGTATGTAGGAACAGCTAAGTGCTAAGTGCTTGAGCAGTGACAAAGTACAAGACAAAAGAAATGCTACTCAAGCAAAACTGAACAAGAAGGTTGGCACTGAAGGGAGCCCCAATTAACAGGGCAAAAACAATGGAATGAACAAATAAAAACACAGATGTGTGTTCCTGTTCATACATGTGATGTGCTGACTCCTTGAGAGAGACCCTCTCAACAAAAGTTACTGAGCAGAATTTGTACCACTGATGTGCTATGTTATCACAAAAACTTGTTACAACTTTAAGCATACTTACTGGTGGACATGCTGTGGGTTTGATGCTGTTTGGTGGACAGTAATGGCCTGAAATACAAGTCTTTGGAAATTCAAGCCCCATTTCATCACAGAAGTTTTTCTCTGTGCAGTTAGTACATTGCTCGGCACGATCAGTCTGAAGGAGAGAACAGAGAAGTGTTTGATTGTCAAAACAATCTAGTAGGGCAGATACAGTTGGTTTCTGGTAATTGGTTACTGGTTTGGCTCCCTACTCCCCATGCTAAATATAAGTTAATTTCATAGAATTAATCATGATTTAAGAAATAATTACATCCTGTACAGTTGTGTTAGTTTAGTGAACCCACAATCTTGGACAAACCGCCCTTGAGAAAATAGCACACTTAATGTAAAAAAAGGTTTTCGCTGCCCCCCTCTCTCTCTCTTCAGTGTTGATGTATGGCACAAATGCTGCCTGTTTTAGGAGCCCCTCTCCTTGCTTTTTTTCCTTGCTACGCCTACTTTGCGCACTAACACAGAATTGATTTGGTAGAGAGAGAGTGTGTGTGTGTGTGTGTGTGGGCGGGGGGCGGGGCAAAGTTGAGTTATATTTTAGAGATGCAGTTATGGCATTTAAATGTATGGCGGGCATTGCTCCAGAGTATCTACCTGTAAGTAACAAATTCATTTCTAGAGGTGATATAAGTGAGCGGGTGACTAGAAGCTCACAACAATTGAATATTCCATTTAAAACTAAAAAAAGGCAGCAATCCTTTTCTTATAGAAATGTTAATTTATGGAACAATTTACCAGCCGAAATCAAGCTTAGCCAATGTCTAAATAATTTTAAGCGCAATTTGAGAAAGTATCTTTTAAAAGACTTCTTACGATAAGACTTTATCTCATCTTTCTAGTTAGTTTTTAATTCCTTTTTTAATTGTCTTTTTATTATTTATGTCTTATTGTTATTGCTATTGTCACTGAAAAGCCCCCATGGGGAGTTGTCAATAAAGTATCATATTGTAAATTGTATTGTATTGTACTGTTTGGCTTGTAACTTATATATAGTTTTGTCCACGATTCCACCTATGACATGCAGTCACCTTGAAATAAGCCAAGTCTAATGACCTTTTAACACCACTTGGCTTTCCAAGAAAATGTTTTCAATCAGTGTGCTAATAACATCTCTGTGTGCAAAAACAAACATGTTCAAATGTACAACATTATAAGTTAGAGTGTTGAAAATGTATGTACGCTCCTGCAGCAAGTCAAAACATAGTGTACATGCATGTGCAATGTGCTAGCCCAAACTTTTTTGTTGTTGTCAGCAAGACATATATAGTACCTCCTGATAAGTTCCGAAAGGGCACTGGACAGGGGAAGAAGCAGCCGATGAAGAGAAGTGACCTTTGGGTGTCATATGCTGGGTTGGTGTAAATGCCCCACCCATGCAGTAGTGTCCTGGTGAACATGGACCAGTGGGTTCAGGATTTGTGTCACCAGCACAATAGTACCGGAAAACACAGAAAACAGACAGTCTAGAAATGCAATAGAGAGGACTTGTGCTAGTTCATGTCCACTTCACTTTACCATATGCCATTTTGAATATGTGAACGATCATCACAGTTGTGAACACTACTTAAGCAGCAGTGAAAATAAAGCCTGAAAAAAATTCAGGCTTGTACAAGCCTGAATTTTTTTCAGGCTTTATTTTCACTGCTGCTTAACCCACTGGTGCCCATGCCGGCCAAAACCGGCCGCACAAGACTCCCATGCTTCAAAACATTGCAACTTTCTTAATTGCTCGAATATTGCCTTTTTTTTAACTGTCAGTTGTGAGCACGAAATGGAATGTCCTTTAAATTTGCATATCCAGTAAACCCAAGAAACGTAGCAATTTTTACCAAATACGGCCTTTTGAGTTTGGACAAGAACAAAACTGACCGTTTTTAATGTCAAAGAGAAATGACGAAAATGCCCGTTTTTGCCTTTATGTTTTTTAAAGAAATCATCATCAAAAAACCAAACTTCAACCATCATTACATAACAAAATTCAGTCCTTGCTCTAGCTTAGAAATGACTTGTTTTGTTCATATTCTTCTCCCAAGTGTGGATACAGCCTTTTGTTCCAGTGTATTCAGGCCTTTCCACCATTTTCAACATCTTGACTGCATTGCATGCTGGGAAATAACGAGAATTTTTGACAGCGCCCCTTCCTTCCCCCAATTCTTTCACATATAAACTAAGTCTACGGCCACTCCGACTTACCGCCAAAAATTCCTGCTTGTGGTCATCTTCAGTGCTCACAAATTCCAAAATATGTGGCGGTTAAGCTCAAGAAATTCATCAATTGTCGAGTCCCAAAGGTACTAAGTGTTAAATTCCCAGTTCGTCGATTAACAAGCCAAATTCGACCACAAAGTAGATCACCTTGCTCGATTCTTTGAGAAAGTGGGCTCTTACCCACCATCATGCTTAATGATGCTCATCTGGCAGCCACTAAAGATGAAAAATGGCTGTAAACTTAGCAAAAATCGCAAGCAAACCGAACTTGGGCCATTGTTGTAGCTCCATGGATGAAAAATAGCTATGTCAGAATGACATTTTCAGAAACCTTGAGCCTCCAGTGCCATCAGACAGCACCAGACAGTTTCTCTGTCACTGATTTTTTCTCAAAAGCTAAGTGCTTCTGGGATACTTGGGTGTCCCTCTATCTAAATCCTGTGTTCACCAGGAATGGGAAGCCCCATGCAAATGATCATTAAATGGTGAATCTTACAAGCATTTGTATTTCAAAATGATAAAATAAGTGAGTGCATCACTAGACAACCCGCTGTTCAAGTGTTCATTAAGTACTTTCTTGTGAAAAAATGAGTTTAGGACCAGTTGTAATTTTAGCTTTTTAGAGGTTTCTTTCCCATGGAGAAGGGAAATATGATTGGGGTACCAGATGCAAAGGCTGATCACTGTAGATTTCTCACCAAGTGAAGGGAGAGGTAAGGAAACCTGTGGACCTAAGATTAATCCTGACCAAATTTCCAGTTCGAAAAAGACACATTCTGTAATGGTAGTATCACGCAACCAAAGGTGTAAGGTTAAAAAATAGATTCAACCCATTGACTCATAGTCTTGTAGGAGGTATGTGTTTTGTGCACCATGGCATTTCGGTTGTTTACCATTTGTTAAAAAAATTTTTGGATTGTCATGTCGCGTTCACTGATTGGACAGATTAAGCTGATCAGCCAAAAGCCAAGAGGACTGAAACTAGTATGAAACGTAGAAACTTGTAAATGATAAAAAAAAATGAATTTCCATTGGGAATGTCCAAACCGGGAAAACAGGACTACCTTTTCAGAACTCCTGTTTGTCCCGGGAATTTTCCAGTGGGACGAACTAAAACAACGTTTACCATTTACACTCCAACCAGAATTTCCGGGAAATTGTGGTCAATGGTAAACAACCTTCTTCTCATTCCATTTCCTTCCAAGACCGTGAACTGAATGAATCCACCCTAGAATTAAAATTTTGTTATAAATTGCTGTAAATGATGTATCTTACATTTGGACAAGTTTTTGGATTCACCAGGCACCTATCGTCACAGAAGTGTCCAGAGAAGCAAACGCTGCAATCCTGAACAGACACAGCAGCAGACAGTTTCCTGTAATATCCCACAGGACAAGGATGTGTAAACCTAGAGCCAGTACCCTCAGGACAGTAGTGACCTGGTGGGCACACATCAGCCTGGAAATGAAAAATAAAATTAGAATAACTGTCTGATAATTATACTGCCTACCATTTGAAGGGTATACCGCAAAAGGGGCACATATCAGTTTTTGGCCTTAAAATCCAAATCTCTCTAAATTTGCTCTACTTTGGCATACAGACTGGTTAAGGTGTCAAAAATGAAGTTCTGCTCTTATTATGTCACCCTGCTAGCAGAGCCTTTCTTAAACTCTGAAAGAAAGACTCTGCAGAAATCAAGTCATGTCTTTCAAGTCGCCACAGCCCCAACTCGTGGGCTAGTCAATCCAGTTTTCTGTCATCAAACTGGTTTTTGACCACACACATTAATTCTGTTGATAAACCAAAGGTCAAAACTGAGCCCATGACACTGAACCCATACGATTCGTCCTGGGCTTGGAATGGTGCCACTTGGAATTGTATCCAGACAACAACAAGTGTATGCTCAATAAAGACTTGACTCGACTTCTGCAGAGTCTTTCTTTCAGAGTTTAAGAAAGGCTCTGCCAGCAGGGTGACATAATAAGTCAGTGTTCCAGATAAGAGGTAGCCTGCGTAGCAGTCGATTCCTTGCCAAACGCTGCACGGGGAGGTCGAGCGAGAAAGCGGACAAACGAGCGTGACACTGCGGTGAGCAAAAAAATTGGGAAAAAGCGGGGAGGGGGTGGGGCGGCGAAGGAATCGCCTGCAGTCAGTCCCACACATTTTAGCGAACGCCCAGATAAATGCCGCGCTCCCTTGGGACACCAACTGTCAAATTAGAACAAATCATAATTAACCTCAGGTAAATCTTTTTCACAACCGGCAAGCAAATACTGTGTGAATTTTTTTGCAATGGCGAATGAGTATTTCTAGCGACAGCAAATGAGTTTTTGCAATAGTGAATGGCTTTTAGCGATAGCGAAGGAGTATCAGCGAAAGCGAATGGAATTTAGCGATAGCAAATGAGTTTTTGCAAGCGATAGTGAAGGAGTATTTATTGCAACAGCGAATGTAAGTTATGGCGTTGGCAAAGGACACTGAAAGGAGAGCATCTAGCGATAGTGAAGGAGTCTTTAGCGACAGCAAATGGATTATTTAGCGGTAGGAAATGATGGCTTTTAGCGATAGTGGATGTATATTAACGACAACAAAATGGAATTTAGCGAAGCGAGTACCGTTTAGCGACAGCGAATAATGGTGAAATAACCAACACTGAAACTCTTTCTCCAGCGAATTTTCCGTGGACGAGTTAGCAACTGAAATTTCCCGCTCCTACATCTACAAGGGAAGCTTGTGGCAATGAATTCGCAGTCAAGTCCATGGATTTCGCCTACATTATTTGATCTTCAATCAAGCTCTGAAGATCGCGAGAACACGGCCAGATTCTTTAGAAATTTTCTCCTTGACTCTCGCAAGTATCTGATAGATGGCGCTTTTACCAAAGCCAGCTGGTAAAATTGCAGGCCTCAGGCTCCGGTTTCAGCCGAATATGTTTACCGTTTTGGGAAAGATCATTCAACGTTTCCTGAACAGAAAATTTGAAAGATTCTTCAGTTCGTCGTTTTTCTGATGTCGGATGCATGAACTGTCAAATTTCTGATTTACTTCTTGACTGACAGGCTACTAACCAATCAAAATCCCCGTTCGTGGGCGAACGGCGTTCGGTAAAATGTGTGGGATTGACTGCAGGCGATTCCTTCTTCCCCCACCCCCTCCCCGCTTTTTTCCATTTTTTTTGCTCACCCTAGTGTCACGCTCGTTCGCCCGCTAGCTGGCTCGATCTGCCCGCGCAGTGTTTGGCAAGGAATCGACTGCTACGCAGGCTAGATAAGAGGGGGGTCTGCAAGGTTAGCTTTATGACCTAACAAATTTGTAGAAAGTTTATAATGGTTTAGTGGGCGCAGTGGGGATTTGACTCGATGGAATTCCTAGTTGACACCCTGCCTTACAAACTTAATTATCTGGAACCCTGATAAGTGCAAAACTTCATTTCTGACACCTTAAAACTGAACCAACTCAAAAGAAAAGAAATCAAACATGCATCACATCCTTTTGTTTTTGTTGAGTTTTTGGGAAAAGTCAAAAGCTAATCCTTTGGATCCTAGCTTTCTAATTGCAAAATAAGTAGAGAACTTCATTTCCAGTCTATATTCCAAAGTAGAGTGAATTTAGAGATATATTGGATTTTAAAGCAAAAAAGCTATATACGCCCCTTTTGCAGAATACCCTTCACTCATTCTTAACCCTTCAACTCCTAGGAGCAACAAAATTAAACAGCAGAAATTTATGAAAATCATTATTGTAACAATATAATGAAAAAGCAGGAAAGTATGTTCTTAATGGGTTTCACCTGAACGGTATGACAAGGATTTTGCATACAAACTCTAACATTAGGACCACAAAAACTGATTCAGGTTGATATCATATTAAAACCCAAATTAATAATTCATGAATTGAATACAAAAGAAATTAATTTTTAATGAGTGTCTTTATATCTGATAAAGACAGCTAAATTTTACATCCAATTTTCTAGGCCAAAATAACCCAAAATCTAAATTTTAGTGTAAGAATGGATAGATGTACAATAATGCTTTTTAAGCCGTTCAATGAATTCGCAATTCGTGTTTTATCAAGTTCTAAAACACTCGGCTGCGCCTCGTGTTTTAAACTTGATAAAACACTCCTGCTCATTTATTAAACATTACATAAAAATATTTATTACATAAAATAATTTACATAAAATATTTATTACATAAATCTGAAATTATCCTTTTAATTTCCACATTGCCACGTTTTATGTACATTCCGTTGTTACTATGTAATTAGCATTTTTCCTACTTATAAATTCAACTTCTAACGCTTTGTAAATCTATCAACTGAAGATGACAGAAGTTTCTGTCGAAACATGTTTTGCAAATTTAAGAGTGTTGTCGTTTTCTTTAAAATTTACATAGTGCTTTATATTACACAACTAACTATTCACACTGATAAAAAAAATGATGTATAAAAAGATACGTTTTAAGAGAATACTTTTAAAGCAGCATTTCTACAGCCGAGTCAGAAACAGAAAATCCACACTGCCAGGAAAATAAAAATAACAAAACCAATAAAAAAGCACACACCATTTATCTGAGAATGGCAGCGAACTGCTGGTGATTTCTTGCTCTTGCTGGTGGTTATAATCAAAATCACCTCTTGGATCGCTGTCATCTTCAGATCCCTCCCAGTTCTCACCAACAGAGTCCCAAGCTACAGACTGTCAGTGACATTAGCCACTGAATCATCATCATCGAAATGGGCTGAGTCCTCCTCGTTGAAACGTTTTGTAAGCCGGTCTGCTAATCTCCTACGGAGGTCTGAAGATAAGAGGGGCTAAGTATCACCCTTTTCGTGGCAGCTGGTATCCGATTCTACGTGATCCGTATGCCATCAGCACTGGTGTGAGACTCCAAGTCGGCCTCTTGTTCGGATGAAGCGTTGTTGATCACGGCGTCTCGACAAGAACGAGACCTTGTTCCCGAGTAAGAATAACTACTTCCACAACGAGAACACAGAATTCGACGCCTACTTCTTTTCTTCAGCTTTCGAGGTGAACTTCTTTCCTGCATTTTGAAAAGAAGTCCGCTGCAAAGACCGAAAATTGTATGGAAAATTCTCCTGTTTGGTGTGTTTGGCTCGATTTGGCGCCGAAAAGCAGAGCGCTGATCAAAACAACTTAGGCGCGATTTCACTAGCCAATAGCAGCAGTCCTTGTCACATAGCATATGGACCAATCACATCGTTTGTTATGTTGTTTGAAGCCTTTTGTTCTACGTTCAATTTTCAGTACGTCAGCGACTCAGGTAAACACAGTGGGATCGGAGTTCAGACAATCTTGACAAGAATTAGAGAAGTGAAAGAAACGTTAGAACAGACTGACAATGTGGAGCTCGAATGATATATGAAATGAATCATATATGAACTGCGGAAATGAAATCAAATGAAGAGGATCAATCTATCATTTGATGTGGAGCTCGCTAGGCAGTTAGGAGAGGCTTGTACTAAAACAAGGAACGCCGGAATGCTGGAACGCCGGAATACTAAAACCCGGAATACAAAATTACTAAAACCCGGAACGCATGAAAAATAAAGAAATTGAAAAAATAAATAAATAAATAAATGAGTTTATTAATTAATTAAAACCTGTATTTCTAAACCCAATTTACTTCAATTCAAACAGGAAAATTCCCCCAGTATGCCCGCCCACCCACAACCCCGTCTAGGTTAGATAATTTTCGATCCATTTATTACACAATACGCGATACGGTTAAATTTGGTCTATTTGTAGCACTTCGTGTCAAAGATCAACTGCACGCAACCTAATCATGACCTAATGACAAGTAGTGTATTCGCCGAATATTTTCCACGTACAGTACCAGATAGTACTTAACTTTGCGGTCGAACTGACCAACATTCATTGATATTATCAAGTAAAACGTATAGTAGTAGTAGTGGTATAGTATAAAACTCAATACAGTAGTATTCGAAGAATCGATGAGACATTGAATCGAAACTTTCCAAAACTCAAGTGCTTACCTCTTTTTTTCTGGGCTTTGAGGACTGCTGCTAAACACAAAACAATGATTACTTAGCTGATATTTAATACTTTGCATATCATAAACGTAATAAACGAAAAGAAAATAAAGAACGTTACAACACTTACCCCGCAGAAGCGTCCATTTTCCCAACGCTGTACACTACATGTGACTTCGCATATGACTTTGATAAATACATTATCATAATTACATTTTGGCGGGAAACATCACCAAAATCTTTGCCACCCAGAAATAAAGGATCGTCACAAAATATTAAATGGTTTCTTAAAGCACATTATAATAATCAGTTAAAGATAAATGTCACTGCAAAACGTTCTTACCAATGAAAGATAATCAAGTGTTTTTTTTTTGGCTGGCGGGGTTGTGGGTGGGCGGGCATACTGGGGGAATTTTCCTGTTTGAATTGAGGTAAATTGGGTTTAGAAATACAGGTTTTAATTAATTAATAAACTCATTTATTTATTTATTTATTTTTTCAATTCTTTATTTTTCATGCGTTCCGGGTTTTAGTAATTTTGTGTTCCGGGTTTTAGTATTCCGGCGTTCCGGCGTTCCAGCATTCCGGCATTCCGGCGTTCCATGTTTTAGTACAAGCCGTTAGGAGAAGTGTTAGAACAGACTGACAATCTGGAGCTCGCTAGGCAGTTAGGAGAAGTGAATGATTCACTGCGTATCCTGGAAGGCAACCAAAGTGAATTCGCTGATGCGGTCTTCAAAGTTCTTGAGAATATTGAGAGTAAGATGACAGAAGGCTTCAAAATTATGGAGGCGAAGGTTGCTGAGTTGGATGCTAAAATGAGGCCGAGTTACGAGGTCTTTCCTTGTACGCCATCGCCAAGAAGATCCGGGAAGAAACAAAAGATTTAATACTAGGTACCCCAATCTATCGGTAGGTTTTAAAGCTTTAATGTCCTAAGTTAAGTAAACACTGAATTGTTTGATAAGTTTTTCATGAAGTTAGATCAATTCAACATTGTATTTTTTTAAAAGAGAGGTTTTGGAAGCCCTTCTCTTTCAAGAAATTTCAAATAACGCGCCGGCTCTAGCATTTTTCTCACCTTTTCACCTTTGTTCGTTGCGACAGTATCTCAGTAGTGCGACCCCCCTGTACTATCAGGTGAGCATCGTTGTCACCCCCTCCCCACACACCAAGAATCATTCAGCCATCCAAGACATTTCCATCCCATCCCTCAAATGGTTTAAACCAGAGGGGAAAATTACATTGAACAGTGAAGCGAATCCAGGGAAAACAACTTTTTCTTGGAGAATTCAGGTTCAGGATAAATCCACTACAGTTTCAGCAGGTTAAGGTTGAGTGGTTAACAGTGTCAGTTGTTGTGTTTGTAGCAGTGGTTTTAAACATAAAAGTATTTTTAAAGGGACACTGTCATGGATTGACATGCACAGCATTTATCACATGGAGAGATTCTCCTGAATGCGATGATGTCTTATTTTTCTTTAGAAGTCTACACTAAAGAAGCCATTTTGAGGCTAATAGAGTCCAAGAAATGTCAAGGAAGCTAAAACTTATGCAGTGTTTGTTTACTGGCAGTCGAGTCTGGAAACACTGTCGGTAGTACAATATCCTAGGTGTCTATTTCGGCTTTTCAGGGATATTTTTGTTTTTCAACGGGCCTCTGGAGCCAGGGTAGCAGTACAAGCGCTCACCACTTACATAAATAATTTTTTTTCTCTCCAACATACATCAACATATTGTCAATCTTAACATGCTCTTTTAAAGCTGAAAGAGAGTAAAATTAACTTATTTGCAAGCAATGACTTTGAAGTCAAGTGACAGTAAACAGGGAAAAAAAATGACGCGTTTTTACGGTGCAATGACTTCAACTGGGGCCACCCGAGGTCTTTTAACCAATCAGTGACAGATTCGTTGACCAAGAATTTTCAAAGCCAATGAAAGTCAATCCTAAATTTAACTTGGCAGTGGGGAACAGATGGGTCGACAGATCCAAAATGTCACCAGCAGAAAATTATATTTTGAAGCAGCCGTGTATAAACTTCAGCATTTACTAACCTGTTGAAAGAAAGAAATACCCTTTATTCCAACCAACGAACCTCCTAAAAAAGTGGAAGCCGGTAAATGTGAATTTTGTGAAATCCGCAACGAATATATCACCAATGAAAAACATACCAACAGTCACTTTGTAATGATTGGCTTACGCAAACTACAAAGGCGTTGAAAAAAATATTGCGCCAATTTTGTTTTGGATTTCAATCGCTCAGACATCTTTCACTATCAATTCAAATTCTTTCGACAAATGGCCGCTGTGGTAATCAAAATCCATTTATTGACTAAAACTG